>LPNX011037489.1:0-27374 GCA_001517045.1 Pseudotsuga menziesii | reverse complement strand
TTTTCCTTTATGAGGGTAGCTGAGCCCTCATGTCTTCGCCGCTGCCTTCAATGCAGTGGTTGAGCTCTCTCTTCTCGACCGCTCAGGTACTGTCGTCTTCCTTGACTTCTCTATTCCAACAGTCACGGTTTCCAGCTCTGCTCTGTAGCTAGAAACATGCTACGGCGTCGTAGCTTTACCTTATCTCCTCATTGTCGCCAAAACTGTCTATCCGCCAAAATAGCAGCTTCTCCTGTAGCTATGGGACTCTACTCCAACACTTGATAACTTACAAGATGATGTTGTAAAAACTTTTTTCTTACTCAAAAAATATTCCCCCCCTTCATTCTTTGATATAATGATACATTTTACTGTACACTTGGTGCGAGAGCTACATTATTTTGGACCAGTTGCATATCGATGGATGTACCCTTTTGAAAGGTTAGTGAAATTTTATTAAGTGAAATCCACATAAATTCCAACATTTTATGTGCATATAATAATACTACATTACTATCAACTCTTTATTCATACTTTTGATTTCACTACAAATTGTGTGCTTTTTTCTACGAACATGAAAGTTTTCAAAATTTATGTGAAAAATAAGAATAGGCCCGAAGGCTGCATAACTGAGAACTACAATGTGGAGGAATCCATAAAATTTTGTGTTGGATATGTTGAAGGTATGAAATATATTGAAATCATTCCTATTAGAAATGAATCTTGGGATGATGAAGAAGGAGAGGTTGAAAAATATGGGAAGGCCTTATCTAGTGGAACTTCTATTGAACTAGATAAAACTAGCTTGTTACAAGCCTACAAATGGGTCTTGCACAACATAGATGAAATTCAGCCTTGGATAGAGTAAGTAATAAGCACATCCTTATGAAATCATTTGTTATTATAATATATCACAATATTTTCATAAATTGGTTATTGACATTACTTGAAAATAGGATGCACTTGACAGAAATTGCCAATAGTAACATCCAATCCCAAAAAGATGAAGTCTTACTACAAAATATCGACAACCAACAACAATTTAGTGATTGGTTAAGAAAATAGGTAATGACATGTTCTTCATATTATATTTAATTGAACTTCATTCATAAAGCCTATTATGATGTATGAAGGTGAACTTCTTTTAATATATTTTGAAAATCAATGGTTTTCTAATGACATTTAAAAATTTATAGGTGGAAGGAATTGATACCCTTAAATGGTTGGCACGTGGCCCAAGGACATATGAAACTAAGTATGGTTGATACTTAATCAATGGGTGTATATTTCATGTTAAAATCATAGAAAATACCAGGTCAACCCAAAATAGTGGTGTGTGCATAGATGCACAAACATTAATGAGATCAAGTGCAAAGGATAAACCCTATACATCACATGAACACATATTATGGAGTGATTTAAGAAATAATGTTATTGGAATACTATTTGTTGTAGTATCCATTGTTCAAATGTGATTGGATAGATGTACACAAGAAGAATGGAATCAAAGTTGATGAAATTGGTTTCACCATGGTGAATCTGAAGAGATGCTTAAGTAAGGACAGAGTGCAAGATGATCCATTTATTCTAGCATCACAAGTGAAACATGTATTTTATGTACAAGACCCGATAGAGAATTACTGGTGTGTATTTTTGACATGCCCTCCGAAGGGACCAATAAATTGTAATAGATATGAATTGGAGTATGCATATTTATCAAGTGTTGCAGATTTTGAAGGGATGAAATGCAAACATGATGAAGCTATAGGTGATGGTGGCATGGATTATGTTCGATAAGATTGTCAAGGGACATGGTTGGATGTTTTTCAGTAAGTAGCATGCATTATTTATTTATTAGTTGGCATTTAAGTTGTATCTGTGAAAATTTATATCTTAGATTATTACCTGGATTTACATTTCATGCATATATTTTTTGTTATGCTACTATTTATGCATGGATATTATCTGTTTTATTCTGTTATGTAACTTTCATTTATTTTTACAGTAGATAGAATCGGTGTGGAGAATTGAGAGTGATGTGAGGTGGGGGAGGGGCCATATGAGCTTCAACCTTCACGTGGTTGGCCCTGTTTAGTAGAGAATAAGATATTATTGAAACCAAGAGAAGCTCATTTAGTTATTTTCATTTCATTTTTTTCGAATTTCATATATGTTATGCCTCTTTTTACATATCTATCAATCACTTATATGAACATACCATTTTGTCATGATATATGCAGGTCTTCGCAATAGAAAGGAATATAATGACAACTTGTATCATTCTCTAATGCATATTTGTAAGTTATCACCATAACAAATTTGTCAATTAGATATCTTATTGTCGTGTCATTGAATATAACATGTTAATTTCTTCATTTTAAGTACAATTGTACTTGTCTATTTTATGAATTGATTTTATTACACATTTGTTGAAGGAAAATAGTTGATTGCGAGATAGCTATTGACCATGGGTAGGTAATATAATGAACAATGTTGAAATTATTTAATTACAAAATATTTATTACAACCATAAGTATACTCGATTGATGGTGTAACAACTAATTTGTGTGAAATATTTGTGTAAAGCATAGAGGATGCCAAGATCATCTGACATTATTGGCATCAGAGCTGAGCTTTGAGGTATAGATCCTTATTATCAATACAATTTCAACATTCTTTGGGAGTATCACCTATAGGTTTCCTTTTAGGAATTGGCAGTATCACCTATAGGTCCCTTGAAGCTTCCCTAGCCACTATTAAAGGATTTTACATAATTTAGCTAGCAATCCCATTCACTACTTTTTAGTTGTTTGTGGGAATTGGTGGTAAATTCATTTTATTTTAAGACATTAATATAAAACTATATATGAATTGTATCCATCCTTTTTGTTGAAAGGTGAGAAATTGAAGCACTTGTAAAATATTTCAAAATTTCTCCAATATTTTTTTTTGTAAATAAAAGGATTGTATTACTTCATAGTCACTTAATTACATTCCGAATAACAGATCTAGAAGCCACCTACCCAGTTCTGACAAGCTTTACATTCATCCCAAAATAGAACCACCCATCCCCCCAAAAAAAATCCAAACTGTTCATGGCGTGCCCCATCCTGATTACATACATAAGGTGCCCATAAAGTAATCACTACAGGAACCACTAACAAACAACTGAACAAAACATAACAAAAAAGCCAGATTGTTCATGCCATTCCCCATCCCAATTACATACATAAGCTACCTATAAATTTTAAAATTGAGCACAAATATCTATGGACCAACACACAACTCACAAGAAATATCACACAATTTTACTCAAAAATTGAAGAATGAAACAATGCAAAAATGGCTTGCACTATGAAAGATTTCATTAATCAAAAGTAATTAGATAATTAATTACCTTGAAGTACAATGGCTAAATATCCACATGCAATTCGAATCCATGTGAGGAAATTCGAATTGGTTGGACTCTACTTGATTGAATGCTTAACTAACCTTGTCTAAATCATTCTTAGAGTTCATCGGAGTTCAAAATCCAAAATCAAGTGTCTAATTCAGTGTTGACTAGTCTAACTGATTGAGATAGGTGATTAAATGCGCCTCACCTACATGCAGCCATGAAATCCTAGCGCTAACTGAATAGAACTAAGTGTAGGCAACTATAACTGAATGTAATTGACTCCTAACTGAGCTTGACTAGTCACTAACTGAATGAAAATGATGGAGGTTCGTATTGACACTCCCAGTGGCTCCTAATTTGTAGGGATTTATCTAGGAGGATCCTAAACTGATGCATGCAAGTGAAATTAGTGGTAGTTAGCCTCAATTGGTGTTCTGCACACTTTAGTAATTGGTGCATGTGCCCCAATTAAGCCAAGTGAACCCAATGGTGCTAGTGACTAAAAATAGACTGAAAAGACTCCTAATTTAGACATGACTCCTGATTTAGACATAATGACCAATTTGGACAAAGAAGGATTATAATCCTAACACCCCCCATGAATGCTAACTTGGACAATTTGTGGGCCCTGGTAGCTAAGACCATAGGTCACCCATTACAGCAAGTAACTTCTCAATACAAGGAGCTAGGGAAAAAACCACATGGGAAAAAAGCCCCCCCTCTAACTAACAAGATAGAATTAGGATTCAAGTTTGAAAAACTTGAAAATGTGTTGTTTAAATCTTTGTGATGTAGCGAGGCAACATGCATGATGATATTTGCATAGGTATCCTTTGGCCTGGCATGTATACCTCTCCATCTTCTCCTGAAATGATGATGGAAGGAAGGAGAAATGTAACATGGCCTCTTACTGGATGAAGAGGTGTATGATCCACTCTATTCTTCTGAATGTAGTGTGACTAATCCATTTCCATGTAGCATCTTACAGTGAGTCTATTACATCTCTTTGAAGGAGGTAAGTTTACATGACATAGCACAAGGTTCTTAGTCTTATGAATGTCAAATGGATTTCCAGTCATCTTCCTAGCTTCCATTTTAGAAGCAGGGACTAGATCTGGATTTGAATCACCCTGAATATCAATATCATAAACTGATACAGTTGGATCTGCAATACTAGTGGAAACTACAAAAGAAGTAGATGAAATTTTTTTACCTTCCCTTGCAGATGGCTATTGAGAGTGCACTGGTTTTGAAAATGGCATGAACTGTCAGAACTCATATGCCTTGGAGGCATGATTTGCAGCACCCTTCACTATGATGTTCCTAGTAGAGATATATGTGATCTCTAGTGAGTCAGGTCCAAATATGACTTTCTTTGGAGAGCCAGTATGATTCATCTGGTATACAGATAACATATTTGGAGCTGAGGGAACATAAAGCACATCTTTGAACTTTCCATGTTAAAGATTGATAGCTCCCTTCCCTTTGTCTTGAAATTTACTGTTATTTCCCATCTTAATACTAGGACCATAAAAATATTGCAAGGAAGAAAATGATTCTTTGGATGCAACCATATGATTGGAAGCTCTAGAATCAATGATGAAGGAATGTGTTTTTGAGTAGCTAGCCTTCAGTGCATGGCATGTCTCTTCATGTTCTTTAGTTTCTTCTCTATGGTCAACATTCCCTGCTATAGCATGGCATGTATCTTCATGTTCTTCATTTTATTCTCTATGGTCAGAATAAGATCCATCTCATCGATTGTTCTTCTCATACAGGAGCTTTCTAGATGAAAACCCCTTCCACAGTAAGAACAAAGTGTATTTCCTTTTCCATTGTTCTTGCTTTTATTCAAACCTGAAAGCTCATTTGACTGCTCTTTCTCCACTAGAGACTCATCCTTTTTCTACCCTTTATCATTCACTACCTTAGGTCCTCCTGCAACCAGTGCTTGATCTCTGGAAGATCGAATGATCCCCATTTGGACCAACTTCTCATGCTCCTGAGTGAGAGATTCAATGAAGGACTTTAGAGTAGGAATCCTCTAATTTGGATTCATGAGATACACTAAATGAAATGTTGATACAAATACTGAATAGCCTGCACCAATTTTTGAGAGAATGCAAGGATGAGTTGATCATCCTCCTTCTCCACCTTGCATAGCTTCAATTCAAACACTAGATTCTTGAATTTAGTGAAGAAGCCATTTAGTGTTTTGAAATTTGATGGATGAAGAGAAATCAACTCATTCTTGAGCTGATAGATCCTTATATCATACTACTTGTCAAATAAGGATGCAATCTTATCCCAAACCTTCTTGGGAGTCTTCAATCCATTGATGTGGAAGAGAAGATCTCGAGAGATTGAGAGGCACAAGCATCCATAGGATTCATCAAGCCTATTGAAGTACTTTTCTTTGTCAAAATAATGGATTAGCTCTACCTCTTCCTCCATTGTAATTTTGAAGAGTCTTTTGGATCATAGCTGCATCTCCATGTCCTCCTTCCACTAGTGATAGTTAGAAGGAGTGAGAATCTCTATTAGAGGGGCCATCTAGAATGAAGTGAAGAAGACTGAGTTGTTGCAGTGAATGTAGTGAAGGAGACTAAGTTGCTTGTAGTGAATGCGGTGAAGAGGAGTGATAAACCTGTAAATCACACAATCAAATAGAAAAAATAAGGTCAAGAGTCTACAGTTTTGGAATTTCCTTCACACCCATCATAGTTGATCAAGCAAGATTGATCAATAATTCCTTAACTTGGGATATTAAATGGTAAATTCTCCACTTTTGGTGCAGTACTGGAAGGAGAAAATTTACTAAAACAAATGGACCCAAGTATGAATATGTAGTAGGAGAAGTTCCTTGTCCTACAGAAGCTCTGATACCATGTAAAATTGAGCACAAAGATCTATGAACCAACACACAACTCATAAGAAAGATCACACAATTTTACTCAGAAATTGAAGAATGAAACAGTGCAAAAATGGCTTGCAATTGTGAAATATTTCATTAATCAAAAGTAATTAGATAATTAATTACAATTAAGTACAATGGCTAAATAGCCACATGCAATTTGAATCCATGTCAGGAAATTCGAATTGGTTGGACTCTACTTGAATGAATGGTTAAATGACCTTGTCTAAATCATTATCAGAGTTCATTGGAGTTCAAAATCCAAAATCAAGTGTCTAATTCAGTGTTGACTAGTCTAACTGACTAAGGTAGGTGAGTAAATGTGCCTCACCTACATGCAGCCATCCAATCCTAGTGCTAACTGAATAGAACTGAGCGTAGGGAACTGGAACTGGATGTAACTGACTCCTAACTAAGCTTGAATAGTCACATCAGAGGAAATTTCAACTCAAAATGGGCCTCCCAAGGAAAATTAATAAAATAATAGGTAAAATAATAAAATAATATTTATTAATTTTGGAGGAAGAAAAGAAAAAACTATTTTTTGTTCGTATTTTCGACATATCTCCCTGTGTTTTTACTCAAATTTCGATTGGGAGAGCTCATTGGATGCGTAATTAAATTATGAATCCAACGAGTACCCACTCGGCATAATTTTGATGGGCCCTACTACTTCAAACACAAGAAATATCTGAAAAAACGTGATGATGACATGATCATCACGTTTTTCAGGTATCTCTTGCTTTTCGGGTAGCGGGTCCTGTCAAAAGTATGCCAAGTGGATATGCGCTGGATGCATAATTTGACCCATTAAAAGTATGTCAACTAGATACATGCTGGATGCAGAATTTAATTCCGCATCCAAGGAGCCTTCCTGATCGAAATTTGAGTAAAAATAGAGGGAGATATGTCGAAAATACGAACAAAAAAAGTAGTTTTTTTTATGATACCTATCCCCAAAATTATATTAAATTTTTTTTTAATAGGTGCTCCCTTTTTTAATTTTAAATCATTTTACTGGCTAATACATGATGACATGGAATTTTTATTATTTTTGGAAGGCCCATTTTAAATTGAAATTTCCTCTAATGCCAACTGAACTCAACTAATGGAGGTTGGTATCGACACTCCTAGCGGATCCTAATTTGTAGGGATTGATCTAGGAGGCTCCTAAACTAATGCATGCAAGTGCAATTAGTGGAAATTGGTGTCAATTAGTGTTCCCCAAACTTTACTAACCGGTGCATGTGCCCCAATTGAGCCAAGTGGACCCAATGGTGCTAGTGACTAAAAATAGACTAAAAGGACTCCCGATTTAGACATAACTCCTGATTTAGACATAATGACCAAATTGGACAAGGGAGGATTATAATACTAACATAAATCCTATCACTACTGGAACCACTAACAATAAACTAAATAAGAAATAAAAAGAGAATAAACACAGGGGCCTCAAACCCGTCCCTGGGTGGACACTCCCAAAGAGGAGCGTTTGGTCTGCTTCCTCTTCCCAGAGGGCTCCCTGGTAGTCATGTCAATTGACTTGGCCATCCTCATCCCTCTGACCTCTTCCTAATCCATCCTCAAGTGGAATAATTGAATCCGCATCATTTTGGCCATAAGTTCTATATTTTTGTGCATTAGTCGTCAATCGAAGTTGTGCTCCTTCAAAACTCTCACAGGTTCTTCATCCCTTTCCAATTTTGCAGTAGCCCTAAGAGAAGAGTGTGTTATCAGGTTCATGTTAAACCAATAGAGCATAATAAATATGTCATAGGCTACATCCCTCCCAGCTATATTTCTAGGGTCTACCACCCAAGGCTTAACCTCACGATGCAATTCCTCCTAGGGCATGGCCTTATATTTGTCCCATAAAAAATATGCAACTAATTCAATTTCGTTGTGGGTTTCCAGAGGAACAAGGTCTTTGAAGCAAACAACAGCCTCTTTCACTTGTATCTGGGCTCTAGTCACACAACCCTTGTCGCAATTGTCGGTCGAGACTTCCTCCAACCCAAAGATTCCCCTCTGAGAGAGTTTGGGATTTATGGTGGAGATAGACTCTTCACCAAGCATTAGTGCTTTAGAGCAGAAAACATAGTTACGAGCCCTTTCGACACAAAATACAAAAAAGAGGATGGCATACTCCACAAAGGTCACTGAGAAGAGGGTGAAGCTACTTCAAAATATAAGAGTGGTTTCCACATCACCATCATAATGGTTATGTACTCAACCTTTGTCATCCTGGAATCATCCTAGATTGGCATCCTCTGAGCCTTAAAGACCATATCTGTCATGTGCTACGAATCTCCCTTATCCAACCCTTCAGGTCTAAAATCGTACTTCCCACCACACACTCAGGAATTTCTAGGATCCTCATATGCAACCATACTTCCCAACATGTTCTCACCCATGACCTAAAGATTACAAAAAGATTACCGTCGGGGAACTGGATTACACAATGATTTCATGCCTAGCTTCTGTAATTAACCTGCTTGCTAGATCATTGACGAAATGGACTAACAACCGTCGGGTCTAGATCGATGGTGAACTCAAATTGTTATAGGGAATATTTTATAAAGTATCACACAAGTCAATAATTTATTCTATCATGCTAGTTCGCCCAGCGAAATAGTTCGCTGTTGTTGATCTACAACAAGATCATTCTTAACCTTCTCTCTTATTCATCCTTGCAACGATTAGTTTCTAACTTCGCAACGTATTCACCTTTAACTTTCTCTCTATTTAGTCAGTGAAATTACTCTTCATCCATTGATCGACTCACCTCTTGATCACCATCGTTGACTTGTTAACCAATCCTTCCTACTCCGTGGATCTGCCTTGCAATGCACAACTAAAAGTGACTTACAGTGTGTAAATGTCAATACTCAAGAAAAATTTTCATTCAACTAACCATACAGTCAACGTGATCACAATATATGATCCAAATGGAAAATCCCTTCCAAAATCAATTAATAAACTCAATTATCCCAAACATACAAGCATACGAACTTATTTCATAATGGTCCTTTATCTGAACCTAAATACAATGGATCGATCATTACAAATAGATCCCTCTCTCTCTCTCTCTCTCTCTCTCTCTCTCTCTCTCTCTCTCTCGACGTAAACTCCAAGAGTCTAAACTCTGAGCTTGTTCCTCTTGATCGAACCTTCCTCGAGCTAACTAAGCTCCAATAAGATACCTAGGAGCTTCTGTGAGCTAACAAGCTCTGTAATCTAAAGCTAAGTTATCCATCTAAATGACTCAACTAGATTAAATAAAACTCTTACTATGTTTTCCAGATCCTTCAAAGAAGGAACAAAGTACTTATTCGACTCTACTATCCTCTATGACTTACTATGCTTGATATCTGTTATTTCCAGTAAGGTAACAAGAATCTCACTTTATTTTTGCTTGCTGTGGTTTTTTTACTTTTGGAAAATTATTGATGAAAATTGTCAAGTATTAGAGTGAAGAAGGAATATCTTGCATGTGGATCATTTTTGCATTCAGAGTGACTTATGAGAATACTATACATTGGGTATTTTTCCATCCATTAATATTCGGTAAGCATTAACATTTTGTTGAAATTATGGTTGTGTAATAGTTAATTTATTGACCGCCTTACAAATTGGAGTGATATCATATGATATTTGTATAAGATGTACTTTATAATTGTATAAATGATAACTGAAAGGATATTTCTACTATTTATTTGTGCTACATATTTTATAATGGGAAACATATTAACTTTGATTTTGACTTTGGGTGCAGAGAAAAATTAGTGGATTATTCTCTTGCCTCTGAAAAAATCTACGAGGGAGAAGGGTTTAAATACATTAAGGAGTGATTTGAAAATGGCACACTTCATCTCATTGGCCTTTTGAGTGTTGGTGGTGTTCATTCACGATTATATCAATTGCAGGTATTTTATATCTATAAATGAATTATTATGAGTTGTTTATTTTAGAAAAGATTATAGATTTATCTGTGCTATGCAATTTTTAATCTCTGTATTTCTCCATAGTGTAGTTGAATGCTTTTTATATCACCATAATGGATTGGGTTGGGTCTAAATATGTTAAAAATGTAGAACCCATTGATCTACTGACATAAATTTTAAGCGAAGGCTACTCTTAACCATGAATACTTGGAAGTCTAGTTACATGTTCACTTCTAGAGTATGTGTATGAACTTGAATTCCAACTTTGTCCTACAAAATTTTTCTGTATTACTGCTTTCATTATTGAATCAATGTTGCATATGAAATATTTCAAGTTTAGGAAAATTATAAGGTCAAAGCCATTCAAACTACTTTATTAGGTCTATTGAGTGAGAAAAAATGTTGGGATTATTAATCTTTTCTTAGAATTACAAATGATGCAGTCTTGGTGTTAATATTTCCCCTTTCCTGAATTATTAAAGGGTTCTAGCTCAATGGTAGAGTGCATGCTTTACAAGCAGAAGGTTGTAGGTTTTATTCCTTCGTGCCCTAATGATATTGCATTATTGATGTTTTAAATAAAATATATTTTATTATGATCTATTATGGCTACAAGGGGGGTTCTAAATTGACTTCATATGTCACTACAAGGGGGGTTCATAACCGGCCCCAAATTTTTGTAAAGAGTTTTAGGGGGGTTTCAAACCGCCTCTATAGGTACCTATGATGGGGGTTTATAACTATGCCCAAAGGTTTGTAAATAGTTTTAGTGTCGATACATTTAGGGGAGGTTGTTTCAAGACTGCTTCCGAATCCAAAACTGCCCACAAAAGTGACTTTTGGAGGCAAAAGACAACTGCCGCTAAATGTCAAATTTGTTGTAGTGTAGAAACCTCATACCTGCAACTTTTCAGCTTTTTAATGGCTAGGAACATTGCACACTTAAGCACATAGAATGAATAAAAATTGAGATATCTCTTACCTTAGATATATTAACCAAATAACTTGGGAACTACCACGTTCCTCCCAACCATGACCCAAAACCATTCCTGTTTTTAATTTCGATCCCCCTGAGTTGGTTCCAACATACAAGTAGTCCAGAGGTCCTCAAGGTCAGCCTTCTCTTCTTTGGAATATCATATTTTGTATGAGATTGATTTTCTTTTGGGAATGCTCTCCAAAATTACTTAGGCAAATAAAATTGATCAGATAATATTGGATCCCCCAAGCCTTCCCTTGTCTTGTGTCTTTTATAGACAATCTTTAGGAAAAAGGAAATTTTTTTTAAAACTTCAGTTATATAAAGGATCCATTATTTTCTTGAAAATAATCTTTAATTGATTTGTGTGGATTTAATAATTAGTTTTCTTGACTTAGGAACTCTTTTACTAGTTCCTAACTTGACTCTTTAGGATTAAATATTTATTTAATCATTTTTATAAATCATAAATACATAAACTCTTTATTCATTATCTATAGCTATTATTATTTATTTATATTTAATATATATATACTTATTCTTTTATTCATAATACATACGAACTGTATATATTATTATTTAACATTTAATTTTGCATCATGTAACATGGTATCATTTACCTCATGCTCTTATTAGCTTTACACTATTTCTTTTATCTAGGCCATAGGTAGGGTTGGTCAACTAAGTTAGGAATCTCTAAACCTCCTTGCATGTTGGATTGCCTTGTGTATTGTGATAGTTCTTCAATACTTGATCAGAAGTAGAAATTCAAAATTTAATTTAATAAACTTTAAAAATAAGTAAGATAAAGTTAGTGCTTTTTTGAGTTATTCTCACTCAACACAATTTAATTTTTGTAACTCCTAGTTCTATTCAGATCCCAAAATCAATGCTAAAAATTGGGAGTTACACTTGTTGCAATTCCAGAGCCTCTCACTCAACACTAATGCTATGATGTACTTGTATAATACACTTGGGGATACAATGGCCAAAGATCTGATGCTCTAGAGTTTATACTTGACATCAATTTGGAATGATCTAGGGCTTATGCCTAGCACTTCCAATTCTTATAATTCATGTGCTCCAGAGCTTATGCTCAACACAAAATCTCATAACTCATGTGCTCCAGGGCTTACACTCAACACAAGGTCTCATAGCTCATGTGTTCCAAAGCTTATGCTCAACATAAAATATCATCACTTATGTGCTTCGGGGTCCACACCCAACTCTATATAGAACTCAATCATGCATTTATAAGTCTCCTGCACAATTCATACAATAATAATTTTAGTATATATATATGCATAATCACATAATAATAAATCCAGTACATCGTACCATGACAATAGTCTCACGGGGGCTTCACTTGTTGACCAATATCCTATCATGTTAGTTCATATTGTGGGTTTTAAAATTATAAAAAATTGAACCAATATATTGCAGGTATTGGGGGCTTGAGGGGTTTAAGGTGGGGGTGGGTAGGGTGGTTTATAAGGATTGAGGTATAAAAATGGGTGGGGAAGAGGTTTTAAGTATTGGGAGGGGATTTCAACAAAAAGAGTTTGGGTCAATATCTCTTGAAATTAAGGGTAGTCTTTCATATCCCAAGATCACACGTGATATGTAAGAGGTTCACTAAGTGAAGTCTCCTTGAATATTTTTTGTCCATCAGGGTCCACGCCCAACATATACAAGATAATAAAACATATGCATTGGATTACACCCAATATATCTAACAAATCAACATCACTCATGTGTAGTGGGGCCTTTGTTCAATATACAAACATAAAACATCAAAGTATCTCATGTGCAATGAGACTCACTCCCATCATAGTTGAGGTAAAAGTTTGGGATATTACATTCTTTGTTCATCTTCAGATCATCCTAAATTGACTGTGTTCCTCCATCAAGAAACTCATCAATGATTTCCTTTTTCTCCAATACTTCATAGATTTCCTCATTTGAGAAACCTTCTTCATCATATTTGACTTCATCCACTTTTAAGAATATTTCAAAAGATTGGATATCATCTGCAACAAAACCTATAATCACAAACAAATCATTACTATAAAAAGCATAAGACCTCTTCGTCTCATTTGGCATCACAATCATATCCTCCATAAGTTGATCTATACTCTTTATAGAATCCATGAGACTTTCACTTAGTCTCTATTCATCATCCTCACTTACACATTCTCTAAACAATGGGCCATGTTCTCGCTCACATACCAAACCATCCATCTCAGAATCAACTATCCTGATTTATTCCTTCAATATGATAAACATCCTTTATTGTAGCTTTACCTATAGTGAATGCCATCTTACCTTATTATTTCTCATTTCCAACCATACCTTTGGTCCTATTTTTGTAGAAGTATCTCCAAACTAATAAGTTGCAATCCTATGTCAACTAATTATTTGTCATACTCCTCTTGGATCATCCTATTAATTTATTCTACCTTAGCATATTTCCTTCTATTGTGGCCTTCCTTTGAACCTCTGCAATGACTTTCAGTAGTCATTGTCTCCATTTCCTCTTTCTCTTTCTCTGTGAACTTCCTCTAGTTCACCTGTGGACTGCTACCAAGTCTCATCTCAACAAGTTTTCTTACCTACCACTTATAACTCAACTACTTATATCTCCTTGAGCTTGTTATTTTGGTATCTCGAGTTCCTTTTCTTTTATAACCTCTTGAGCAACTTCCTTTCCTCCTCTTTGGATTCTACATATCCACTTCTTCTCTGAGAACATTCAACTTTCCCCCTTATTTTCCAACCTCTTTTGGCTCTTTTGGTTCTTCCATTTCTTTTTCTTTTCTCTAAGAGTTCACCAAACTCTTCATCAAGAATGCAATTATCCTTGATACGTCTCCTAAAGCTTTCGTCGCTGGTATCAAACCTTTCTTATTTCTTTCAATAAATTATTATAACCAGATTTAAATAAAGCATCAATCAATTCATACCTTAATACTTTTCCACTTGTATAGTCAGTTGAAAACATCTCCCCTGTCTGCAATTCTTGATTTAATTCAATTCTGAATACTTTCACCTGAAAAACCTTCTCAACACAATTGCTAGTCTTCAACTTCAACATAAATTGAAAAACATATTTTCATTTACTTCTTGTCTCTGATCCAAGATATAATAATATTCACTCATAATATTCTATGCTTTGATACCACTTGATGCAAAAGAGAACTTCCTTTACCCATATCCCAACTTCTTTTCCAAGATTTATCAGGTTTCTAAGTTAGTAGAACATCCAAGCTTAGAAGACCCGACTAAGTATTTCTCCAACCAGAGGATTCCAAATTATTTGTAGTGAACTAGATTTCACAAGAATTTTGCGTCCATACTTCTTTGTTATCCTCCATGCAACTCAATCAATGAAACACCTCTATACCATTCGATCTCAGCACACCGAAATCGTTGTTCAACCTAAACTTTTATAAACTGGCTTGGAAAGGGGTTTTGGGTCCAATTTAGGCGTTAACATTTCAAGCACTTTTCCATGGCGAGACCATCCTTGACCCCTGACTTCCTTTATTCTCGACCTAAGTTGTATTCTCCAACATACTTTTCAGTTCGTTATTTAAACTATAGTCTCCATTATATCACCCTTTCAATGGATTACTATCGATCTTCTCTGTGATAGATGGTGAAGAACGTGAAATTCAATCTCTCCTCATTGACAATATCAAATGCATTCATAAACTTCACACGCAGGTTCACATATAGACACACAACTTAGACATAATCTAAGTAATATATAATTCTCATTTTCACAATCTCGAATTATGCTACACATTCAAATGGTTTTCTCAACCCCTGGTTTATCCTTCGCTAACTTTATTGATCAAAAGATTGATTAATAAACCTCTATCGAACTTCATCCATACTTCATATCCTTCTCTTGATCTGCACATCGTCTATGTGGCCTCAACCCTTAGAACTTCATTCATTGCACGTCTCGTTTTGGTTCAATCTTAAATTTTATTTCTGTCGAACGTATACAAAGGAGCATCAATCCTTTTAGTGATCGATGACATAGGGTTTACTCATGTGTTCATGCATATACATACAACAAACACTCTCTATAACTTTCAGTTTCTTATTTTAGGATATGCCCACACACACGGATTAATCAAGCATTTGCATGGGTATTCAAGCTATCCATTGATTCATTGATACAGAGACACATAGATATTAAGAATATCAACATTTTAGACATGGATTCACGCTTTTATAGAGAGACAAGCATAACTGGATTTCTTCATTCACACACACAAGAAACGTTATACAAGCATGATCACTTCTTTTGGCCTAATTTACATTATTTTGGCTTCCTTTGGCCATATTTACATTATTTGGATACACCCATGGATACCCATGGATACCCCTTTTCCTCGTAGGCTTACATACATATATACAAAAGGATTCTAAAACGAATTCTGGTTAAGATACAATACCCCTCAACAATCTTCTAACTAATTCTAAATAAGGAAAAATCTTAAGCCTATCCTGTGACTCACTCCCATTAGATGTGGGCTTTGTTACATGACTTACACTTTGATTCAATGACTTATTCATTGACCTAGTGACTCACCTAAATGAATCATTATCCATATAGAATCACACTTAATCATAGGTTTATTTACAATATTTTATTCCAAGAACTATTAATTCAGGCAATGAAGACCCCTTATAGGTCTTATCCAAACATTGGACTTGGATTTGGATGGAGAGCAGGATGCTCCTACATTAGATATTTTCTTATTCTAATGAGAAATACATCCATATTTTTTTCTGATCATATCCCTATGAACCTCAAAAGATAGAGAGAGAATGCCCTCCCTTTAAAATATTCTAATAAGATAAGATTGTACGGTAGATAGAATAGCTTGTAGAGGAAAGGCTACATGCTTTCACAAAAAGGTATGGCGTAGATCACCCATCTAAGTAATGAGAGCTAGTTTTTCTCTAGTGGTGTGGCCTGGAAAGAAGTATTTCTGGAAAACGGAAGCTGATGTAAACAAGGGAATCCAAAATTCTAAGTAAAGGGAACCTGATGGAAGCATCTACTTTAATTTAAGAGCTACACAACAAAGAACCCTAAGTCTATTTTTATAGTAATCTTGGTCCAGCTTGGGGGTGATATTTGCAAGGCTGATGAATATTGAACTATTGCAGTTATCTATGGTACGGTGGAACTGGGTATCCCCTTATCAATTCTCCTGAGTGGTTTCCAGATAAGTTATTTAAGATGCTACTGATACAATCTATTCCTAAGAAATTTCCTTTCCTCAATATGTCTTAGTAATTTCTAGATTTTTTTTTTTTTCTGTTAGCACAAAGTATAGGTCATATTCAATATGGTTAATTGATCAGTTAATGTACAGTTTTCTTGAGATGGTAAAAAATACTTTATTTTCCTCTAGATTAGGATGATATTAGTATTAGATTATTTATTTATTGTAAAATATTTTTATC
The DNA here is from genome assembly GCA_001517045.1 of Pseudotsuga menziesii. Lineage (NCBI taxonomy): Eukaryota > Viridiplantae > Streptophyta > Pinopsida > Pinales > Pinaceae > Pseudotsuga > Pseudotsuga menziesii. Next base: position 10,671 of record LPNX011037489.1, on the reverse strand, counting down.
ATTACCATTTTTGACAAACTAATGTACATAGGTATTGAGTGATTTGATAGATATTCCTGGTCTTGATGATATTGGTTTGACTATAATGATCATGTAATATCCTAGGTGCATGCAGGAAAAAAAATTTCAATTAGGGTAAGATTTCCTTTCTACTCAAATTTGGCTTCAAGACTGTAGATATCATGACCTTAGGATGTAGGGTAAAGCATGCACTCCAAACTATAAAATCACTTGTGAATTAAATCTATGATTACACCTCATTACAAATAGTTGCATGTAACAATATACCCATTAAATGTTCCATATAAGAATGAACAGTATACATGCAAGAAGATGCTTGTAGAAGCATCTTGGTGGAGAGTAGGATAAATAAAAACCAATCCCATAACATAGAATACAAGGACATACCAAAATAATACAAAGCTAAAAACCTATTCATCCACATTCAATGTATAATAATTGTAAAATCCTTAAACAATTCCCTAATGATAAAATAATTATAATAGTAACATCATCTATTTTCTTTCTTTATTTTCATTATTTAGAAAACGCATGGGATTAATGGATTGTATTAGATATATATAAAAAATGAGTCATTCCTATACAGAAATTCAAAAAGAAAAATAAAAGGAACACCTTACGAGATTTAAACAAACATAATGATAAATAAAGAATTGGGTCAATGTGATATATGTTAGGGCTTCTCCCCAAATCCCCAAGATTCATAACAACAAATGATACACCAATAATCATTGTAACAGTCTTTACACTTATCCATTACCAATGCACAAGATTCCAATAAAGGAAAAAAGAAGAACTTATCCATCAAAGAGTCCCAAATATACTGCTTACCCAGACCTGAAAGGGCGAGGATTCAACCCTTTTCCAAACATTATTACAAGCCGTTTATCCATTTTCATGAATCCCATAAGGGGCGAAGCATGCAACCGTTATTAAAAAAAAAATATGAGCATATAAACCCTAACATATTGAACTATTAATTTAAAAATATTTAAAGAATTTAGCTACCAATAAACTCCAATAGACTGACACCATCGAGAAGGAACACAACATTTAAACACCCAACTCCAAGACACTCCTTATGGCTAACCCCATGTAGGCATCACACTCTCCTTCCTCGGGATTTGAAATCTAGGATTGGTGGCTTACCATGGTGATGGTAGCCCATATCCATCCCCAAGACCCGCCCTTGGCCTACGTGAGTTCCAAGCCTATCAAAACCAAACAAGAATGAAATTCACATTCATGATAAACAATATACAACACCACCAAAAAAACTAAGAGCAGTCTAATATGTGTGATTACTGAAGGAGAAATCGCAAACTGGTCTCTAACTTAGACCACACATTGCATGCATGTAACCATGCACGAGTAAGAAGGATAAAAACCATTGACATACCAAAATTCCAAGCGAAGGGAGCAGAGGAGATATGCTCACCGTAACAGGTTGTGCACAAACAAAACACACCCAAGAGGCATGAGTAAAATGCCCAAGAAGGCTGAGGGAAGAACCAGAATAATATGCATTTCACATAACAAACCTTGACAAGAGTCGATCTCTGTCAAAGCAGATTCCCTACCAACTCAATAATGAGAAAGTTAAAACAAACAGAGGACAAAAGGGAAATCCCAACTACTACAGTCGAGGCAAGTACCAGTTTTAATTGCAAAGCACACACCTGAAACCAGTGCATGCTCTCCATGCACCCCAACCATACATGTCAAGGATAATATTTTTAATACCACCCACATAGGTGAGATTCAAGTGGAAAATCTATAAAATACACTAATAAACAGATATTTCCACACCTTAAGCCAAGGATTGTGAAATACTTCCCATATCAAATTTAATAACCAATTTTCATTTTGGAGTCTCCTTACCATGGATTAAGATTTTCCAAGGTGGCAAAACTTTGTATACCCCCTTAAATCAAGCCAACACATAGAATATCCCAAGGCTAGAATAAGACTTCCACAATAGGTAGTGTCTGGGTCTCCTTTGTGCCTTTTGGCATTAGGCCTGCGGATTTTCTATCTTACTTAGCATTTTTGCAAATACCCAATTCTACTTCTGCTTATACAAGATCAAAGGAAACATTGGTAAGTAAAATAATAATACATTCAACATCCATAACATCAACAACAAACGTGATGTCAAGTACACTAACGGAACTTAAAAAAAACAAATATCATTCTAAGTCACTTACATAGAACAAGGATGTACCATAAGGTGCTATAATACATTGAAAGGAGACAAAGGAATACACATAACTGATATGGTCACGATCTAGCAACATATACACAGAAAAATAATTGAAGTAATAACATTTCCAAGCATATGTGTATATAAATATATAAATTATAATTATATATATAAGAGAAGATTTTTTAGTTGTTACAAGTTGTAGTAGAGTAAGGTTACAACACTGTGTGACCTATGGACTCATTTCCATTGCTTCATAATAGAATTATGTGTTTTATAAACTAATGGCAATATCTCATTCTTTTTTTTACTAAACGTAAATTCATGACACTGCCAGAATCAACAAAAAAAATTGACCTAGCTAGCTGGGGAAGAAATAGAAAGCATTGGTGCAGCAGTAGAAAAGCATGAATATTTGGCCAATCAATTACAAAATCAACGAAAATGACACTAGAAATATAAAGATGGAACTAAGATAACCATGAGTACCGAAAATAATTCCAGCCAGCAAGGACAACATGAACCACCCTAACATGAAGGAGAATTGTGGGTTGATTTAGGAAAATATCAAAACACCCTCACACCTTCAGAGATGTTAAGAACCATGCAAAGTTTGAAATCTGAATTACAAAGTATCATGGAGAATAACTTAAGAGAAATGAAAACTCAACACAAACTCAATGAATTACTATTGCAGAACTTGACGGAGATCATATAGAATCCAGTACACACATCAAGTATTATGATGAGGAAAACTTATAAAGATAAAAGAGATAATAAAGAGGAAGAGTCCAAGTCAGGGTTGTCTCACAAACTTGGAAAAAGAGTCAGTTACAACACTAGCACAACTGCATGCTCTTCCCCACCAAGATACTGGAGAAAGTTTAAACACTCATACAACTCTAAACTAAAGGGAGAGTTCAAAAAGATCAAATGACCAATCTTTGAAGGGGAATTGGATTAAATAGAGAACACTAGGGAATGGTTGCTTGGAATGTCTAAATATTTCCATATTTTACCTATCCCAACAAGTTGAAAGATCGTTTAGCAATATACAATATGAATGGGAGAGTTGCACGATGATGGAGGGATCTAAAATTATTCAAAGGAATAAAATAAAGAAAGATGGATTGGGAAGGATTTAAGAGGGTGTTTAAGGAAAAATACCTATTCGAAATGTTTTACGATAAGAAAAACAAGGAGTTTCATGATCTAAAAAATGGGTCAAGGACAATGGATGGGATGATTACCAAATTTCTGGAATTGTTGCATTATGTACCCTACATAAAGGAAGAAAAAAAAATCGAAAGGTTCTTAAGTTGCTTACCAATCTATTTTTCACACAAAATAGAATTTGATGCGGCAAAAACTTTGGATGAAGCCCTGTATAAGGCTAGATTGTGTTACGAACATAACCAAAGTATATCTAAAAAAAGGGACAGAATTTGGAACATAAAAAGATCCTATTCCAAATAGAGAAAGAAGGGTTATAAATAAGCTATTAGCAAACAAAAAAATTTCAGAACAATAAACCTGCTAATAAAAGTGAGTATCATTCGAACATTTCGGCACAAAGTTGTACCAAACTAGCTTCATTCGCAGGAAATAAAACAGTTCCCATGATAATACAATGTTTTGTATGCCAAGGACCTCATTACCTTAGGGATTGTCCAAAACAGAAGAGAAAGGTGTTAAATAACTTGCAAGAATATTTTATAGTGAATTAAATGGCCTAGGTGCCCCGAATTTATGTAACACTAAAGCAACCCCAAGCTAAGTTCCAAACATCTAGGACCGAAGTAGAAGGCAAAATTTCCATGCACCCTATCTCCGTTTTAATTGATCTAGGATATTGTCGTATTTACATCTCCCCTACAATAGTATAAAATTGTAAACTACCAAAATTTAGATCCCCAAAGCCTTGGATAGTACAATTGACCATTGGCACAAAAATAAAAATTTCAGAATCATTTAAAGGCTTCCCATTAAACTTAAATGGGTTGGAAACTAGTGCATATTTAAACATCCTACCTATGGGCTCCTATGATATTATGATTGATATGGACTTGCTAAAAAAATATCATGTCATCTTAAACTGCTTAGAAAATACCTCTACATGTGTCAATAATTTTGGAAATCCTTGTTTGTTGAAGGGATTACATTGAAGTAATTCTATACAACAAATTTCTGCATTACAACTTAAAAGGAGTGTCAGAAGAGGATGTAAAATTTATGCAGTTAGCATTCAAGACTGTAATAAAGAAACACATCATAAAATATATGATCTTCCCATCTTACCAGACTTCAGAGATGTGTTTATAGATGATATACATGTCCTCCCTCCTAAAAGAGATATAGACTTATTTATTAATTTGGTTCTTGGAGAAGTACCAGTATCCAAAGAACCCTATCAGATGATTGCACTATAAATGGTAGAATTAAGAATCAAAATGCAAGAACTGGTTGAGAAAGGATACATTAGGCCAAGTGTATCGTATTGGGGAGCTCTGATTCTCTTTGCAAAAAAGAAGGACATAACTATGAGAATTTGCATTTATTACCGACAACTCAACAAATTGACTATCAAGAATAGATATCCACTTCCTTGAATTGATGATTTGTTCGATCAGGTTGGAAAGTAAAAATATTCTCCAAAATATATTTAAGATCAGGGTATCACCGAGTAAGGATTCAATAAGACGATGTTGCAAATACGGTTTTATGAACTCAATTAACCAATGCACCTGCCAGCTTCATGTGTTTGATGAACCACATTTTCAACTGATATTTAGATGAGTTTTTCCTAGTATTCATAGATGGCATTCTGATCGCTTCAAAGAATGAAAAAGAACATGATGAACATTTAAGGATAGCTCTACAAACCCTGCGAGAAAATCAACTTTATGGCATGTTTTCTAAATGTGATTTCTTCCAGAAACAAATTTGATACCTTGGGCATATTATAGCTAAAGAGGGCATAGTAGTAGACCCTGAGAAGATCAAGGAATGGCCTACCCCGCAAAATTTCTTAGATGTTAGATCCTTTATGGAACTAGTTGGGTACTGTAGAAATTTCATAGAAATTTTCTCTAAGATAGCATGCCTTATTAACGGTATGCAAAAGAACGATACTAAGTTCCTATGGAATAAAAAGTGCAAAATTAGTCTCAATAAATTGAAGGAATTGCTGACAAACACACCAGTGTTAAGAGTAGATGACACAGATAATGACTTTATAGTATGCGTGGATGCATGCAAGGATGGGTTCGGAGGTGCTATGTCGCAAGACGACCATGTAGTTGCATATGAATCTAGAAAATTAAAAAGATGGAGAAAAAAATTATGCAACCCATGATTTAAATCTAGCTCCAATCATACATTCCTTACAGATGTGGAGAAACTACCTCATGGGGAAGAAATTTGTGCTAAATAAAGATAATGCAAGTATGAAATACCTTTTTGAACAACCCAATTTCAATGTGAGGAAAACATGATGGTTAGCTTTTATCAGTGAGTATAATTTTGAATTAAGGCATATAAAAGGTAAGGAAAAAAGGTTGCATATGCCTTGAGCAAGAGAGTCCACCTTCTACATGAAATATCCTTAAGTGAAATAGAGGATATTTAAATACAGAAATTAGACTGAATATTAGAAAATGACCCATTTTATATTGAAATCAGAGATAAGATGCAAAAAAAAACAAGGAATCATAACAACAAATACACTTGATTGATGAAGAAGGGTATCTTTTGTAAAAAGGTAGGTTGTATGTCCCCAAGGCTGCAAATATTAGATACCATATTTTTATTGAATTCAATAAGAAACCTTATTCAGAGAATCTCAACTGTCAAAAGATGGTATAAGAGTTAAGAAACATTATTTTTGGACAAAAATGAGATTTTATATTGTCGATTTCATAGATAAGTGTCTGTAATGCCAACAAATCAAAATTGAACACCAATACCTTGCTGTACTCTTGCAACCCTTTCCTCTACCATAATGGAAATGGGAAGTAATCAGCATGGATTTTATAAGCGGGTTACCAAAAAGAAGAATACAAAATGACTCAATCATGGTTGTGGTAGATGAGTTATCTAAATATGCACATTCTATTCCAATAAAATCAACTTTTAAAGTCACTAACATCACCGAAATTTTTCTGTGAGAAATTTTCAAGTTACATGCCATTCCAAAGGAAATCATACTAACAGAGAATCTAAGTTTACAGTTAATTTATGGAAGGATCTTTTTGTAGGCTTGGATACTCTACTAATTTTTAGCACTGCATACCATCCCTAAACTGATGGACATATAGAACGTGTTAGCCAAATTCTAGAAGATGTGTTTAGAATGTGCGTTATGCCAAATCCTTCAAAATGGGAGGATTACTTGCATCTGTTAGAAGTTGCTTATAACAATGGTTATCAAGCCTCTACAAAAATTGTCACCCTTTGAATTTTTATATGGAATAAAATGAATAACCCCAGTTACATGGAATCATCCAATGGATAACATTATCTTAGGACCTGAAATGCTTAAGGATTTGGAAAATATGGTTAACCGGGTAAAGCATAATTTAAAGGAACCCCATGAACGGAATAAAATATATGCTGATAAGTTTCGTAGAGATAAAGAGTATCAAGTAGGCGATCACATATACCTAAAAGTCAAGGAAAATAGAAGCACACTCAGAATGGGAAAATGCAGCAAGTTGGCCCCAAGATATTATGGACCCTTCAAAATTATGGCTAGAATAAGACCAATAGCATATCGGTTGGCCTTTCCTACTCACATTAAATTCCATGATGTATTCCATGTATATATCTTAAACAAATATGTATACAATCCTAAACATTTTATTGATTGGAATCTATTGTAGTTATAACTAGAAGGAGAGTTCATGCAAGAACCACAATGCATACTGGACCAATGGGAAACACAATTCATGAACAAAACTATTGTCGAGGTGAAGGTGTAGTGGAAAAACTTTGGACCTTATGAAGCCACCTGGGAAAACAAGGAGGCTATGAGGAAGGCCTATCATTTCCTTTTTTATAAATAGACACTAGGATGATGTTGTTTTTAAGAGGGGTGGGATGTGACATTCTAAAGTCTCCCCCTAGGCATATTGCATGTTTTGGTTAAGTTATAGCTTTGAACATATGAATGTTGCGAGCCATCATAAACTATGATATTTTATACAAATGTTATTTTAAATACTTATGGAAACTTGATATGGGATCACTAGTGCAAAAGGGGACCAGGCTAATTAGGTATCTAGGACTTATGAGATAAAAGTTACAAAAAAAGAGAAAACCTAAGCAAGATATTTAATAATTAAAAACCTAAAGAAAATTGTGAGGAAATGAAGTGAAACATCCTAAGTGCTTCTTGGTTCAATAAAATTATTTTATTTTGTAATGGCTATTTTATTATTCTAATGAGAAAAATATCCATATTTTGTTTTCTCTCTCTTCAAATTTCCTCTCTGATCATAGCCCTCTGAACCTATAATAGAGAGAGAAAGCCCTCCCTTTAAAATATTCTAAGAAGATAAGATTGTATGGTAGATAGAGGAGCTTGTAGAGGAAAGGTTACATGCTTTCCCAAAAATTTATGGCCTGGATTACCCATTTGAGTACTCAAATTTATTTTTGTTCCAGTTGTGTGGCATGGAAAGAAATATTTCTAGAAAAAGGAAGTTGATGCAAACAAGGGAATCCAAAATGCTAAGTAAAGGGAACCTAATGGAAGAATATACTTTAATGCAATAGATACACAACAAAGAAACGTAAGTCTAGTTTTCTAGTAAGATTGGTCCATATTTGGCTTGATATATACAAGGGATGAAGGATATTGAATTGTTGCACTTATCTATGGTAGGGTGGAATTGGGTGGTCCCTTATCAATTTGCTTGAGTGATTTCCAGATAAGTCATTTAAGATGCTACTGATACAATATGTTTCTAGGTAATTTCCTTTCCTCGACATGTCTTAGTAATTTCTAGATTATTATTGTTTTCTATTAACAGAAAGTATAGGTCAAATTCAATCTGGTTATTTGATCCGTTAATGTACAATTTTCCTCGGATGCTAAGAAATACTTTATTTTCCTCTAGATTAGGATGATATTAGTATTATATTATTTATTTCTTGTCAAATATTTTTATCATTACCATTCTGGATAGACTAATGTACATAGGTATTTAGGGATTTGTTATATCTTCCTAGTATTGAGGATATTGGTTTGACTATAATGATCATGTAATATCCTAGGCGCATGCATGCAAAATAATTTTAGCTAGGGTAAGATTTCCTTTCTGTTCAAATTTGTCTTCAATAATCTAGACATCATGATCTTAGGATGTAGGGTAAACAATGCATTCCAAACTATAAAATCACTTGCAAATTAAATCTATGATTACACATTACAAATAGTTGAATGTAACATTCTACCTATTAAATATTCCAAATAAGAATGAACTGTATACGTGCATGAAGATGCCTGTAGAAGCATTTCGATGGAGATTAGGATAAATCAAATCCAATCCCATAACAGAGAATACAATAGTGTAGCAAGATAATACAATGATAAAATCATTATAATAGTAACAACACTTATTTTCCTTATTTATTTTCATTCTTTAGAAAACACATGGGATTAATGGGATGCATTAGATATATCTAGAAAACCATTCATTTCGATACGTATCTTCAAAAAGAAAAAGAAAAGGAACACATTACCATATTTAAATAAACATAATAGTAAATAAATAATTGGGTCGATTTGAACTATGTTAGGGATTCTCCCCAAATCCCCATGCTTCATAACATCAACAAATAAACCAATAAACATCATAACAATATTCCCACTTATCCATTACCAATTCACAAGATTCCAATAAAGAAAAAACACAGAACATAGCCATCGAAGAGTTCCAAAAATATTTCTTACCCAGCACTCAAAAGGGCGAGGCTTGAACCCTCTTCCAAACATTATTACAAATAGTTTATTCATTTTCATGAAACCAGTAAGGGATGAAGCAAGAAACAGTTAATAAAAAAATCTTGGAGCATATAAAACCTAACATACCAAACTATTAATTTAAAATTGTTTAAAATATTTGGCTACCAAGCAACACTAGAAGGATGACACCATCAAGAAGAAACACAACATTTAAACACCCAACGCAAAGACCCTCCTCAAAACTAACCCCATGCGGCCATTGCTCTCTCTTCCCTTGGAATTTAAAAGATGGAATTGGTGGCTTACAAGGGTGATGGTATCCCATATCCATCCCCAAGTGCCCCTCTTGGCCCGAGCGAGTTCCAAACATGTCAAAACCAAACCAGAACAAAATTTGTGTTCATGATAAACACTATATGACACCACCAAAAATATTGAGAGCAGTATAATACCTGTGAGGAATGAAGGAGAAATAGTGAAACCGTCTCGAACTTTGACCACTATGTTCATGTGACCCTGCACGAGTAGGAAGGCTCACAACCATTAAGATACCAAACTGCTAGGTGAAGAGAGAAAAGGAGATATTCTCACCGTAGTAGGTTGTATGAAAAAAAAGACGCCCAATAGGCATGAGTAAAATTCCCAAGAAGATCGAGGGAAGAACCAGAAAAATCCACACTTTGCATAACAAACTCTATAAAGAGCCTATCTCGGTCAAAGCAGAGCCCCAACCAACTCAGTAATCAACACGTTAAACCAAATGAAGGGAAAAAACGGAAATCCCAAAAGTACCAGTTTTAGTTGCAAAGCACAAACCTGGAACCAATGCATGCTCTCCATGCACCCAAACCATATGTGTTAAGGATAATCACATTAATTCCACCCACATCAGTCATACTGATGTGAAAAATCCATTAAATACATTGACAAACTAAGATTTCAATCACCTTAAGCACAGATTGGGAAATATTTCCCATATCAAATTTAATTACCAATTTTGATATTGGAGTCACCTTACCAAGGATTTTCCAAGGTGGGAAAACTTTGGATAGCCCCTTAAAATAAAACAAACACATAGAATATCCCAAGGCCATAATAAGACTTCCACGATAGGTAGAGTCCAGGGTCTCCTTTGTGCGTTGGTCATGTATAAGTAGAAGTACAATGGAGTATTTGCAAAAATGCTAAGACAAACAATCCGTAGGCATAATGCAAAAAGGGGACATTGGTAAGTAAAATAATAATACATTCAACATCCATAACATCAAAAAAAGACGTCATGTCAAGTACACTGCCGAAACTTAAAAATAAATACGAATATCATTCTAAGTCACTTTCTCGGAACAAGGAGGTGCCATAAGGTGTTATAATATGTGGAAAGGAGACCAAGGATTACACATAACTGATATGGTCATCATCTAGAAACATATCCATGAAAGAAACAAGTGAAGTAATAACATTTCCAAACATATGTGTATAT
>LPNX011037474.1:1166-12273 GCA_001517045.1 Pseudotsuga menziesii | reverse complement strand
GCCACAAAATGAAAATGCATAAATGATTGTCATAGATTAAGGTTTTTGTATATGTTACGTATCACTCACACATGTTATAGGTACATCCTTGGGGGTAAAACTAATATATGAAAATTTATTATGGAAGGGAGAACAATTTGTTTCAAAATAAGTTGCTATTTATGTTTATCTTGATGATAAAAATGTTGAAAATAATTTTCGATGTTTTTGTAAAGAACAAGTTGCGAAAGAATAGAAACATTAATATTATAAAGGAAAAACAAAATAAGCAAAGATAAATGAAGCTCAATAATTGCAAGGACAAACGTATGTTTAAGACACAATATTGAAAGATACCAACACCAAGGATGGTGTACATTTAAGGGGAAAGTGTGTAACATAAAAAAAAACAGTGTAGTAATGTTGTTTATTTTCCTATGTTGTGAATTACTTTGGTATACTTAGGAGACTAAAGGTTTGGATCGACTGAATGAATTGGGAGATGAATCCACTTGGGAGAGTGTGAATGATTGAGAAGCCATGAGTAGATGATGGTTTCCATCTCGGTGCCTCAAGAACTTGAGGGATTCACTCAATGACCTAAGTTTATTAGTTTCATTCCCAGTTAATGGTCAACCTTGAGTAACTTGTAATTTACTTATTTGCCATAAGTATATAGCAAACTCATTTAAGTTATGTATTAATGTAAAAATCACTATTATTTAAGTGTTCTTAGTAAGACTAAGTGACCATATTGTATAATATAATTATCTTAACCTTGGTATGGGTGTTTGGATTTTATGGTTAAAAATTCTAAGAAATTGAAACTAATATCTTTCCATTTATACTATGAGTATATAAAAAAATGAGGTAACTTTATGAAACTTATAACATCAAAGTATTAGTAAACAAAGGATATAGAGAGAGAGAGAGAGAAAATGACCATAATATCATATATGGTAAATAGTTAAAATTATATTTTAAAGGATCTAGTGGTAAGCCAACACCTTCCACGTCTTGATCTTTCCCTTATTACTGGAGAGTGTAAGCTCTTGATGAGAACGTCCTTAATTCATAATTTGTTGTGTGGTTAAATAACGATATCATTGTTGGTGTCTAAGATGAGCTCTCAAGGAGATCTCGCTGCCTTAGTCTTATGCTCAATTAGTTTTGAGGCCCAATCACAATCTTTGGATTGTGTTACACTTTACCTTCACGTTCTTGCTTAGCCTCTTAGACATAATCCACTTCAATTTATAAATTTTTGTCCTTATGTTGTACATTAAAAAAATATGGGTTTATAACTATTGAGCGGAGGTGACCCTTTATTTTTTCCTTTGAAAAGATTGTAATAATATCTTTTGTCCTTTGAATGAATTTGATTATGTGTTACTGATAAGATACTGAAGGAACAATGACCTATAGGTACAATGACAATGACCTCTTTTTCTTCTAAAAGGAAAGCACTCCTTAGGACTGTTATAATTCACTTTTCTAAGAAGTACTTTACACGCATTTATTTGTGAGAGTTAAAAACACGCTCTTTTATGGAAGACTTGAGCGATGTGGATTTCTTCTTTTATTATTGTAGGAAAGAGCCAAGAACTCTCTTTTCTCATTCACGTGACAATTGCATTCACGTGTAAGTTGTTTTCATAATGTGTAAGTAACCTAATAAGAGGAATTATGAGTGATAGTAGGCTTTGTATTCAAGTTAGTTTAAATGGGAATATTTTGAATTGTTTTATATGGTTTTATTTTCTTTTAGAGAAAGATCTTGCAATAAGGCTAATTAGTAAGTTTATGTTTTTTTTGTGAGAGAGATTGAAGAACAAGGAAGATGAAATGCATAGTTGTAGTGCAAATTTGTAACATTTAGTTAAATAATTAATAGAAATAATAACAATTCTGGTGAACATAGCCCGTGGTTAGAGGTTAACCACATATATTGGTGTCTCTCTTGTCTTTATACCTTGTGTATCATCTCTAATTTAATTAATACTTGTGAAATATATAATGATTTATATTTTATGAGTGGTTTTAAACAAAAGAGTATGGTATGTAGAGAAGTATGTGTAAATGTGTGCTTTCCTTTAGTTAAGGGAATAATGATGTATTGAAACTTTAAGAAACTTTTTAGTAGCTAGTTTTAGCTAGGGTATTATGTTTTTTATTTTATTTTAGTAACTATTTATGACCATGTGGATAGAACTAAAGAGTATTTCCTATATGTATGTGTTCTTCAAATTCATTCAAAATGACTACAATAGTATGCACATGAAAGGCCAATTCAAGTAATAATAATTAAGATTAGATAAATATGTGTTGATATAATAGTCACGAGTGTGTTTTTATGATAGTCATATTTATTATGTTGATTATCTTATGTGTATGTGGTTAATTATTGTCCCATTAAATTATTGGCTTATCCATTATATTCTCCATGAGTTGAATAAGGATACCTTGTGTTGGATCATTTTGGTGCTACAATGAAAAATATGTAGTCTAAAGATTTGGAATCTTACATGCATTTTCTTGTAAAAATTACCTTTAGGATAATGGTTGAGCCCAAGTATGTAGTATTTGAATAACAGAGGTTCTATAATAATAATTAAAGTGAATGATCTTCATATAGTTAGGACTCGTAAAACCATTACATGTTAAACGGTATACGAGGTAGTACCTTATCATTTGCTAATAATAATATATAGTTAGAACAAAGTTGGAAAAAAAAATACCCCATATTTGGAGAAGGTAAAGAGGAGATTATATATAAAACATAATGTAAACATATTTTAATTTAAATATATAATTTAATTCTCTTAATTATTTTCTAATTAATTATATTACACAAAAAATTAACATATACAGAATTATAATCATCACATCATATATATATATATATTTATAAAATTTAATTAAAATAAATGAAATTAAGAAATACATAATGATATATATTTTATTAATATTTAATTTAATTACAATATTTAACTATACTACTTTTCTTTTTTTATGCAANTTTATTAATATTTAATTTAATTACAATATTTAACTATACTACTTTTCTTTTTTTATGCGAAAAAAATCATAACATAATATTATTATTAAATGAAATGAAAATTAAAATTTCACATGAATCAATATGTTTTTTATTATTCATATTACGTTTTCAAATACAAAATTTCATAACAATTAATATGTTTTTTATTTTCCATATTACATTTTTATTATCCTTATTACATTTTCAAATAATATATTTTAGAATGAGATGAAATAAAATAAACTTATAGTTATCACTTACCCTTTTTAGGTAGTCAAAATTTGGACATGTCAAAATAATAAATAAATTTAGTTTATAGTAAGGACTATGAACCTATAAAAATTATAAAACTGTAATTTAAAAGATATATATTATTTGAAAATAATTGAATAATTTTAATAAATACTTATTTTTTTGGGTTAAAAATACAAAGAAATTAAATATTCTAAAACTCCAATCTAAATCATATATATTATTTTAATAAAATCAATAGTTCCAATGAATATACATTTTAAAAAAATTTATTAAAAATCCAAAAAAAATTAATTATAAATTTAAGATGGATTGTATATCAAACAATATTTTAAATCAAATAAAAAATTACAAATTTTAACATTTATTATTCTTAAAATAATTTAATCCACCTAGCAATATTACATGCTTATAAAAATTATGAAACTGCAATCTAAATCCAATATGTTATTTTAATAATATCAATAGTTCTAATAAATATATGTTAAAAAAATATTTATTAAAAATCCATTCATATTTGATTATAAATTTAAGATGAATTACATATCAAACAATATTTTAAATCAAATAAAAAATTACAAATCTTAATATTTATTGTTCTTAAAATAATTTAATACATCTATCAATATTACATGCTTATATATACTTTTTCTATAATAATTTCATTATGGTGATGATGATGGTGGTTAACGTCCATTTAGACCAAACACTGGTCTATCAGACCCAAAGAAACTAATTATTTAGTTTATTTTAAAATTGTATTTCTATGCTCAAAGAGCTTGGAGAGAAGCATCCCGAGCTCACTATAATTTTGACAAGTTAAAATGCTATGAAGGTCAAGATTGCAACAAAGATTATGAAACTAAGATCTAATATGGGTGCACGCAGGGAATTCTAAGAGGAAGTGTTTTTCATCCTCAATGTTCATATTCTCACAAAGATGGAGATCTTTCTAGCCATGATCTTTTAGGAATTTCCCAACGACCAATTTCACTATGAAGCTCATGAGAGTTCGTTCTTATCTTGGATATATTAATTTTTTTATTTGAACTAGTTAAAACGAGGAGATACTTTTTATCTTTTAGAGTAGGGTTGATGACCTCCTTATAATACCTTAACCCTCTTTTATCCTCTAAATCTTTATTATGCCACATTTTCTCCTTAAACTTGGAAGTGACAATATTTTTAATGTTATTTATATTTTGCAATGCAACATTTTTGTCGATCTCCCAATGGTTTAGCCAAGCCCTGGTATCTTTATACTAGACTCGCTTGAGCCTTAGGTGCTTTTTGATTGTAGTGTCCCTCTTAGCCCTTGATGCCAATATGTGTAGAAAAAGGGGGAAAAGTTTGTTTTTTTTCTTTTTTCTTTTCTTTTAATGTTTCTTTATTGCTATAAAGAGGTCCAACCTACTAGCAGCAAACTTTACAAGAGATTTCATACCCAATGTGTCGAAACCATGTGCATGGAAAGCAATCATTTAAGAAGATTCACAACATGTCGTCTTCATAACAGAATAGTAAATTAACAATGTCAATTCTATTATCTTTTATAGCATTACCTTCCGTCTGCACCACAGGATCAAATGTACAAGATACTTATGCATCATAATGAGGATCTAGGAGTTATAGAAGATGTCTTACCTAGAAAAGAGAAATTCTTGTGCCAGATAATCCCATAAAGGATGTTTGTCTAATACTTGTAATAAATGGCCTTAGTGAAATATCAGCCATAAGACAAGAATTATTTAGTATTTATCAGCCATATCTTATTTCTAATTTAGTTTTTCTACATGCTAAGCCACTCAATAGATGACATTATGATACACCCTTAAGTCTTATGCAAGTACATGAAGGATTAGTCTGAGTTCTTAATTCCCCCTCAACTCGACTCTTAGTTATTAAGTCTTCAATCAGAAAAGAAGAATCAAAACTATTATTGTAACGAACCCCACATACCTCAATGCAATTTGGTGAATATGGAAATTTAAAATTCTTCCTGGTGCACTATCCAAAGCACATCATGATAATCTCTTGAGCATGAAAATCACATAATTGGAAATACCCTACCTACCACAAAATCAGAGAAAATCATACACGCCATTGACACTTGTATATTTGGCAAAAGGCAATTCATAACCCATACACCCAACATTAAACATTGTTAAGGATTGAGCACACACTATGTAGCATACCCCTTGTACCGTGACGTCATTATGTGTAAAAAGGAAAATGAGTGAAGTTACTTTTTTCTTTCCTTTCTGTTTCACTATTACTACGACATGAGCCAATAATGTTAGTGGCAGATTTTACATGGTATTTCAGTGAAGCATGTCTAATGTCAACTAAGCTTATTGTGACACAATCATTGACAATTTTACATCCATCCTTAAGAATACAAAGAAAAACAAACAAGCTGATCAACATCCAATTTACCGTGTTAACATAAAGCCACAAGCATACCATGCCTTCTAGTATTCATATGATTACGTAATTCACCATTAGCGAAATACTTGTGCAGCAGTTAACCATACTTAATATGAGTAGAGCAACCATTTATGTACCGTGTTTCTGCTGTTATGTAGGGCATGTAAATATTTTAAATTCTAGTATCCATCATGCTATTAACCAAGACAACTAGACTTATATGAATGGACCATGACAGAAAAGAATAAAGTCCATCCGTGTTAATGTCTTCCATTACAGCATATAAAATACTAATTCAACTAGAAAAATATGTGCAGAACCATATCATCATAAAACACAAACACATCTCAGCAATATGAAGTACAGCATAAGGAGATACCGATATACGTGGTTCGCCCCAAACCCGGGGTTACGTCCACCAACGCCTTCTTTATTAAGCACAATCGTCATATGAAGAAATACAACACACATCAAAATTTTGCTGTGTTTTTCTTCCCATCCCTTCAAGGATTCTCACGAAGCTGAGAGAGAGCCCCCTTTACACTTTAGATATTTGAACAATGAAAATGTACAGGCACTTTCATTATAAGCGGTGCCCTTTTAGAACAATGTGGAACTCTTGAAAACAAATACATATCTTACAAAATATTCAAGGGTTTCAACTTGCTAACGAAACGAAAGGAAATTACTCAGCCCTCCCATAAATTTAAAGGTGCGGCAGTACCTTCATCAGTACTATCCCATCGTTTCTAATCTTAAAGCAAAATTATAACATACCACCGAATGATTGATGTACATTCTACCAAAATAGGACAGAGTGAGGATCTCTTAAATCGCAGTAGAAGAAGATCAAAACAGCAATCATTTAAAAGTCTGGCAAACAGATCAATGACTATAACTTTCTGGACAGAGTGCGGATCTCTTAGATCGCAGTAGAAGAAGATCAAAACAGCAATCATTTAAAAGTCTGGAAAACAGATCAATGACTATAACTTTCTGGACAGAGTGCGGATCTCTTAGATCGCAGTAGAAGAAGATCAAAATAGCAACCATTTAAAAGCCTAGTAACCAGATCAATGACTATAACTTTCTCGACAGAGTGCGGATTTCTTACATCACAGTAGAAGAAGATCAAAACAGCAACCATTTAAAAGCCTGGTAATAGAAAAACAAGGGACATAGCTGATCGCAACATCAGACTGTTTGCGGCCTCTATGAAGGTGAAGTTCACGTGGGTCTCCATGATCATAATGATTATAATCCTAAAATTTGTTTTGAAAGAAAGACTCACAACCAGCCCACAAGGTTGCCCAAACCTGAAGGTTAGATTTAAACAAACATTCAGTGAGAACAGGAACTGATAAGAGATCAAATAGGTGAGAGGGCGAAGCACCAAAATAGACCCACATGGCCTCTGCGGTAAGTGTCCAAAACGACCGACTCTGAGACTGCGGAAAACACAAAACTACACACGTGCACAAAACTCTAGATCGGGGTAGATCATAGAATAAAGTCTACGTGTAGGCAGAAAGTAGTGAGTGCCAACCCAACGCGAAGATATCATAAGCAGCAGGATTAACTCAAACGGGGCAGTCATTATAATAAATTTCTATGCAAGATCAATATTGCCCACGAGCATAGAATCAGGCTACGAGAATCGTACCCGGCCCGATTGCCATTTAATTTTAACTCTTGCCATTTTAGCATGAGCCAAGACGCAGAGACAAGAAAAAAAAACCGACTTCTAAGTTAACAGATAAAAAATCTGAGCTAACACAATCGGCATTAAAGAGAAAACCCTATCATGCAAGCTATTCTCAGTATTGTGTTAGATCCAATAACTACAGAAGTTATCCCCTTTCTTCAAAAACGCAGCTTGTAGGCTATGCTAACCTGGGTCTGATCTCAAACAATGAACATAGGGTTTTTATTCAGGAATGGAGTGTGCAAGCGTTGCTGAGGATTGCATTCGAACCACCAAAAATATTCAGCCCCAAGTCTGGAGGCTATGTTAAGGACTAAGTGATGTTCCATAATCCAATCTCGTGTATCAATCCAAAATACAAGACTGAAATAAAATGAAATAAAAAACATGATACTGAAAAGCTTACACAATTCAGACGTCCTTTGAAAATTTGAAACCTTAACCTGGAGGTATGTAGCTCTCAATCCAAACAACCTTGTTGATTTTTCTTGAGAACCCCGCCGTGCTTGCCCTCGCAGGTCCATTTTTTCCTCCCCGTCCAGCTGCCTTTTTCAAATGCTGCTACCCTTTGTATATATACAAAGTGGCTTCCAAAACGAGGGCGCAGAGCTATTTAGAAAATTCCCTTTTACAAAAATTCTCTTTTTTTAATTTATTTCCTTTTCTTCCCTCTTAAAAAGCCATTATCTCCAAAATTCACGCCCTAGTAAAAATAGGTAAGATAATCTCTTTAACGGCTTTCTCTCTTTTTCATGTAGCAAAATCCCATGAAATTAGTGGCGGCTGATTTCCAGGGGCCTGTCATGGAAATAAATTTTCTTTAATACTAACCTTGTTTGTAATAAAAATCCAATGAGACAAAATGGCAAAAATCATGCTTACAAGTTTATTCTTTTTTTTTTTTGTTACTTAAAGTAATTTAGGAGATATTCTCTCTTTCTCATAACTATGCAAAACTTATTGCTGTTTATATATATAAACTAGTAACTTCCTCAAGAATAGATCTCTAATTAGGAAATTTTATTAACATTTCTGTTCATAACATTTATCAAGGATACTCTATATATATGTGCTATATGTATTTGCTCGTGTATCAGAATTCTTTTGCTATCATTTTCTTTTTGTTTCTTTTTTATGTCCTTCATAATTTCTAATATATACATAGGATTCCTCTTTTTTCATAATCTTAACTAATACCTATATGTAAGAGGGATTATCCCCACATATAGCGCTGTATACATTCTACATATAGTCTAAGTACCTAGGAGGTTTACCATGTGGAATTGTAAGTTAGGTGTTCAACTTACAATGGATATCACAACTACACATGTGTCTCCAATAAATACATTACTCTCCATTATTATATGTATATGTAGGGATCCACTATCATATGTATGCTCTACATATAATGTACGTATGTAGAGATTGTGCATTACCATGTAATGCTGTGGCATTATGTGTTTAACAATACATATCACAATTATACATATGCCTCATATATATATTATTCCCTGTTAACATATATATATATTATTCTTCATTAATGTATATGTAGTGTCTACATATAATATTATATATGTATGCGATTGTTTCACCATGTAACGTCCCATAATTATAGGTAACCCTACATATTCTATAGATAATACATATCCTGAATGTATAATCCTCGCCATACATATAATGTTCTTCAAAAATGTCTCAAGTGCCCTTGATTAACTTGAGGTGGGAGCTACCTTATTGAGGTGAGGGTATATATATATATATATATTCCTTATGAACACATTTATGATTTATTTTCTACTTTTACGAGCCGTAGTCGCTCTTAGGTCTTCAAGGTTGGAGGGGGATCTTACATCCTTCCCCCCTAGAATTGACACCGTCCTCGGTGTCACTTGTTCGTCATCCCCAACCTTGNTATTTTCTACTTTTACGAGCCGTAGTCGCTCTTAGGTCTTCAAGGTTGGAGGGGGATCTTACATCCTTCCCCCCTAGAATTGACACCGTCCTCGGTGTCAGTTGTTCGTCATCCCTAACCTTGCTGCCCCCCCCCTTGTTTATCTTCACATTCTAGTGAATGAAAACCAAATTTGCTTCTTAACCTCTTTTCCGCCAGACCTACGAAGACTATCGTCAGATCTTACATACTTTAATATTTATTAGAAAGAGGACTGCATCATGTTCCCAACTTTAAGCAATACATTCATCCTATCAATCAACAATGTATAACCAATAAATTCAACATAATTTATTTTCATCATTCCTTCACATTATGGCATGTAACCGTTTAGTGATTTGGAAAGCTGCTAACACAACTTTCATTTTTCATTATCCTTTGAACTCTCCCTGGAGTTAAATTTTTGGGTGGACTTACATTCATTTCTGAGGTTACTCTCCCTTTTGACCACTAGTCAAAAGTTTTCTCCTCAGCGACATCAGACAGGACTGCGTCCTGTCTTCCAGATGTCTAGTTTTGCCTAGGTCTTTTCTTGCCACACCATGCGCCTAACACCAATGTTCTCACACGGCAATCGTTTGCCTAACACCATTGTGCTCCTGCGGCGTACATGTCTAACACCAATGTGCTCACACGGCAATCACTTGCCTAACACCATGGTGCTCCCGCAACATGCAATTTTTTTCTTTAGTATAGATTTCACTTTACCAATCATAATGCACACCCCTTGGTGCTTCGCATGAATTTTACCGTCATTGTCCCAAGTTGTGAGTCGGCTATACGGTTAGTCAAAACATCTGTCAATAACTCATGATTTTATTAACTAGTCATAAGTTGCAGCGGCTTAATCATCACTTATGAGCGATATAACCTTGTAAATTATCTAGGAATTAATCCTTACACATTTCTGAGCAAGTTGAGTACAACTTATTTATGCAGGTAGATTTTTTTATATTGTAGTGCACGGTGATTATAGCACTCGTCATCATCATGGTGAAACCTGCAATGGAAATATACAAGCACAAAATCCACAGTTAAATCCTTGGTTCATAAAAACTTGAATTTTGACAATCATCATTCCTTAACCTCATTATTTAAGGCAGCAATTACTTTTTCTACCAGTCAATCCCAGCTGATAGTGTTCTTGGCATATCCTGTAGTGTCGGTGTAAAATGTTATGCAACATTCATCAACTTAAATAACCTTAGACATTTTTATCCCTCTGTTGTTTGGATAATTACAGTGAAGAGACATTCCATTTTTATACCCCATTTATGTGTGGCAAACTAATAACATCAGTAATTCTAAGTGGGCTACTTGCCACCATTTCACACCTTAACCACTTATGTTAGGTCTGAAGATGTTCTTGTTCATCCAATACAGGTTTCTATATTTAGTGCAATATAACGAGAAGCATTATCTTTTTAAGCACAAGATACTTTACCGTTCCACTTTGGCTATACTCTAGCCAAATATCATAGGTAATCTAATTTACTTACATTCGATTATTCAGTTGTGGTCCAACTAGGAATTCCACAATTCACCACCTGCAAAAATCCCAATGCTCCGTGAGTTACCATAACATACATGAAATGTCATTTCAAACATAAAAATATCATAATATCTACTTGACATATTATTTCTTCCAGAGCCCAGGAAGCTTCTCCTCAAACACAACTTTCATATCTCTAGGCGTACTTGATGTTTCACGCCTACTCACTCAATACCGTACCCATGTGGTGGCTTGAAA
>LPNX011037444.1:57448-71587 GCA_001517045.1 Pseudotsuga menziesii | reverse complement strand
ATATATCGCATATGCGTTTTGTAAATTTACATATCGCATATGCGATATATCGCATATGCGTTTTGTAATGTTACATATCGCATATGCGATATATCGCATATGTGATATTTAAAATTACAAAACGTGAATGCGATATATCGGATATGCGATATAGATTTCCACAAACCTTAGCCTTGTGTTTGGGCTCGGGTTATTCCGAACGTGCCATCAATAACGCATATGTGTTCTTGATTTACACTTCGGAAGTGCGTTTCTGATTTCCTAAGTGGCACCAAAAAGTGGAACCAACTTCATGCGAGCTCCCCAAACATGGTCAACCATACTCAAATTTGGCCAACAATATGCAACAATGGTGTGGTTCCATGGTCAAACACACAACCAAAGGAAACCATATTCAACTAAAGCAACCATGGAGAAACATAGGAAAATATGGTCAAACATAGTGAAGTTCTATATTCAAACATTATCGCCCATTAATAAAAGTGGTATACCATATTCAAATATTGTCAACCATTTTGAAACTTGTGAACCAAAGTATTGCTACCATGGTGAACCATAGGTTTCAACCGCAGGGTGGTGTGTGATTGTTACAAAACCAGTTTCAAATATGTTTCTTCCCTTTAATTCTATGTTAAAGAAAAGAATTTTTTATTCATTATTGTTAACTGTGAATGAATAGAGTTATTCATGGAGAATGCTTATTTTGGTTTCTTATTGTATTTATATCTCTTTTGTAAACAGATGCAACGCATGAAACTCTATTTCATTGTAAAGTATAGATAGATTCTAAGTAGGAGGAAGGGTTATATAAACTATGTATATAAGAAATGAGACAGGGTAATTGTTTTAAACCCTAATGGTTGTATTTACTAAAAACATTTGCATATGGAAAACAAAAACATAGCATACTGAATGTTCGACTGAACGTAAATAATCAATTAAGAATCAAACCCTAGTTAGTAGACACATTAAAACGTTTGCATGTGGAAAACAAAAAAGTAGTGTATTGAACGTTCGACTGAACGTAAATAATCGATTAAGAATCAAACCCTAGTTAGTAGACACATTGAAAATAATAGCGCTATGATTTAACTTCATTAAACTGAGTTTTAAGTTCTGTAGATAACCAATCAGTTTCTAGGAAACGTTAGCTCTATGTTAAAAAAAACCCTTATGAATTTGATATGCCAAAAGTTGAAACAAACAAAACTTATAGGCAATGGTAGAGCTATAGTAGCATTAAAAAGAAGTAAAGGATATAAAACTGTATAATAAAGTATTTCTTTTAAATACAACTTTGAGGGTGAAAGCAGAGCTGTAATTACGCCGAAGGTGTATATATGTTATAATTTTGGGGTGGACTACCATCTATGCTTTTTCATCTACAAATGAGAGTGAGACAAGTGTACTGTCAAGATTGATTCTATGGGCGTTGTCCAAGATTAAACGAGAATGAGACAAGTGTACTATCTAGATTGATTCTATGCCTTCGTTCAAAATTAATAATTAATAATTTCAAAAAAAAGAAAAAATAGCTTAATTAAAATGTGATAAGTACACTTAGTGATAGTTGTAAAAATTAAAATTAAGCATCAACTATTTGATTATTAGATACAACTACGAGCTTAACTCCATCGATCATTAGATACAACTAGGAACTTAACTCCATCGATTATTAAATACAACTATTAGCTGAAATCCAATTATTCTAGAACTATTAACTTAACTTCAACTCTAATCACAGTTATATTGGATAACTATTAGCTTAACTATTAAATAGAGTATTAGTTTAAGTCCAATGATTCTACAACTATTAGCTTAACTTCAACTCTAATCACTTAAGGCTTAGTCCAACTGCATTTGGCATCTAGGAGTCTAGGTAATGTGACTCATGTAAGAGTCGAACTCCTAATAAAATAGGTGGAACTCCTAATAAACTCCTCGATCTCGTAGTTGGACATCTAGCTAATATACAGTTCATATTACATGTTTAGGTTTTCCATATAGATATAATTAGGTTTTCGATTCTTTTTAAAGGAGGTTAGTCTAACTCATAATTAACAATTTCAAAAAAATTAAAAATAGCTTAGTTAACATCTGATAAGTATAATTCGTGATAGTTGGAAAAAGCAAACTTCAGCTTCAACTATTCGATTATTAGATACATCTATTCAATTATTAGCTTAATTACATTGATGATACAACTATTAGCTTAAATTCAACTCCAATCATGACTTTTACTTGAATTGCAATTGCCAATATATTAACTTTCAAATTAACTATTAGATACAACTATTAACTTAACTCCAATGATTCTACAATTATTAGTTTAACTTCAGCTCTAATCATTGTTATATTGGGTAAATATTAGATTAACTCCAATGATTCTACAACTATTAGCTTAACTTCAACTCTAATCGGAGCTATATTGGATAACTATTAGATTGTTCCAATAGTGATACAACTATTAAAATAAATTTAGATAATCACGGCTATATTGGATAACTATTAGATTGTTCCAATAGTGATACAACTATTAAAATAAATTTAGATGAACTCCATCTCATAGCATGAGAAGTTGACCTTGATTGCAGTGAAACCATGCACCAAGAACAATCACTAAGGTAATGTGCAAATTATTTGACAGTTGAACTCCACATGGCACATGGGAGTGAGAGTTAATGTGCATAAGACATATTCTAAGCTTTATATTAACTTTTAAATTAACTATTAGCTTAACTCCAATGGTGATATCACTATGAGCCTAGCTTCAACTATGAGCTTAACAACCATAAATTAAGTTCTTGTTATATTAGCTTAACTATTAGATACAAGTAATTGACACATTCTTTAGTAAAAAAACATTATCAATATGTAAAATATATACCTCTCAGTGTATTACAAACATATTAATCTTAGTAATATGGTTGGTACTAGTTATGCTGAAGGTGTATATATGTTAGAATTTTTTTTGGGTGGACTACCATATATGCCTTTTCATCTACGAATGGAGTGAGACAAGTGTATTGTCCAGATTGATTCTATGGGCGTCGTCCAAGATTAAACGAGAATGAGACAAGTGTATTGTCTAGATTGACTCTATGGTTGTCGTTCAAAATTAATAATTAATAATTTCAAAAAAAAATAGCTTAATTAACATGTGATAAGTACAGTTATTGATAGTTGTAAAAATTAAAATTAATAATCAATTATTTGATTATTAGATACAACTACTAGCTTAACTCCATTGATTATTAGATACAACTATTAGCTTAACTCCAATGATTCTAGAACTATTAGCTTAACTTCAACTCTAATCACAGTTATATTGGATAACTATTAGCTTAACTATTAGATACACTATTAGTTTAACTCCAATGAACTCTAATCACTTAAGGCTTAGTCCAAGTGCATTTGGCATCTAGGAGTCTAGCTAATGTGAGTCATGTAAGAGTCAAACTCCTAATAAAATAGTTGGAACTCCTAATAAATTCTCTTAGTTAACATCTCATAATTACAATTTGTGATAAACAAATTTCAACTATTTGATTATTAGATACAACTATTCAATTATTAGCTTAAATACATTGATGATACAACTATTAGGTTAAGTTCAACTTCAATCATGACTTTTACTTGAATTGCAATGACCAATATACACCCAATATATTAACTTTTAAATTAACTATTAGATGTACAACTATTACCATGCACCAAGAACAATCACTTAGGTAATGTACAAATTATGTAACAGTTAAACTCGCACTTGGGAGTCAAGTGTGAGTTAATAGTTAATTAATTTAGATACAACTATTAGAAAATAGGAAATGAAAGCAACTTTATTACCTCTTGGTAGGGAGACGCATGCACCATCAAATTAAACTGTTAACGAGCCAAGAGTTAGGATGATTCCCTCGTTAAGCGTAACTGAGCTATAAACCAGTGACTCCTGGTGACGGGGAGGAGAAAGAGCTGTGCCGACTGTAAACCAGCGGATTCGAAACCATTTAAATCTCGATTCATAACCCACTTTGTAAAGGTCGAAAGTGTGAAGTGAATTTGCACTTTGGATAGTGATAAGAACCCCATGTTGGTAGTGTTTTAGATGATAGGTCAAATTAAAGACAACCTGTCATAGCCCCTGGCCCCTGCACGAGGAGAAGAAAATGTTAGGCTAACAAACTTTCTGAGTAAGTCCTTGGCTTCCTATCTAGTTTCATAACCCGCCACCTTTTACAGATGGACTCTTTATTTATATTAAAATAAAAACATAATTAAAAATAGAAATACAAAATTCTTATTTTAATTTTAAAACAGTATAATCTTAATATATATATATATATATAATTTTAAAATTAAAATTAAAAGTAATGCAATTTTACATATTCTTTATTTATATTAAAATAAAAACATACTTAAAAATAGAAATACAAAATTCTTATTTTAATTTTAAAACAGTATAATCTTAAAATTAAAAAAAATCGTGACTGTTCGTCGACATTGATGATGGCATAAGTAAAATCGTGAATTTGTGCCAAACAATAATGCATTTGAATCTGTGCCAAGCAACAATAGTTTCTTATCATTTCATGCCTGTAATTAACTGACTATTCTTTTCTTATGGCCATATTTCTGCAAGTGGGCCTCCTTCAACTTCTCAAAGCTTTTCAAAGCCAAATATTGAAGCACTCTTGAAAAAGTTGCATATAGAATCTGTAACAGTAATGCAGAATAAAGTTACAAGTAACTGTGAAACAAATCTTTTCGATATATATATAGAGAGAGAGAGGGGTCAATTATTCCAAACGCCAACATATTCCAGCTTTGAACTGGCCAAGGAATCCCCATATATTTTTACTTCGCCATTGGCAAACTGTAAAGAAGAATAAAGTAACACCACCCATCAGAACGGTATTGTTATCCCGTTACAGCGACCTAAAAACAAACATTAAATCGCAAACGATCTGGAGAGAAAAAATGTGTTGGTTGATTGACCGTTTATTCCTTTAGAAAAAAAAAAGAACGAACGGACAAATACTACAATTCGTTGGCTGAGCTCTACTTTATTCCAGTTATAAGTACCCTGCGTGTCCTATATTTACTTACAGTTTTGGAAGGAATTTAATTCATTGGAGATGATGAGCTTTACAAATATGATGTTGCAGGCGACTGTGGCCAAAAAGCTGTCACATGCACCCACCATTTCTTTGATTTCTAGGTACCGATTATAGTAAAATTGTTGTATACTTTTTTTTCTTGTAACATCATTTCTTGCAGTTTCTTTATGATATATTAATGACAGGATCATAACTTTCAGGGTACATAAGTTGCATGGAAAGGCTTCGGCGGCCATTAACAAATTCGTTTACACCCCTGATGATGATTTTCATGGCGGCGGGGGCNTGACAGGATCATAACTTTCAGGGTACATAAGTTGCATGGAAAGGCTTCGGCGGCCATTAACAAATTCGTTTACACCCCTGATGATGATTTTCATGGCGGCGGTGGCATGACAGAGCATTCTGTGCATGAGAATGAGAAAGAGAAAGAGAAAGAGCAGGCTGCATGGTGGGTTCCCCATCCAAAAACAGGAATTTTCTATCCAGAGGGCCAGCAGAAATGGATTGACGACGTTAGTAATTACAGGAAGCTGCATGATGAAGGACAAACGTATTGGATTCGATCCCTGGAGGACGTTCAGAAACCACCCCACGATATTGATTTCAACACATACATTTACTCAGATTAACTCTATTTTATGCACGTAAAAATTAAGCCTATAAAGTGTTTTGAACTTATTTCAGTTTTCCTTTGAATGACATGACTTACAACTTATGAACTATATGTTTTTTTATGGACTAATTTCAAGGTTAAACCTTTTTGTCTTATTTACTTCTTAGTTTTGCATAAAATATTTATTTTATTTAATTATAAGTGTTGCAATCACTTACTTGTGTAGAAATAAGTTTTTTTTTTTCAAAAGCCGTCCTAGCTTAACATTGAGTATTTTGCATAAACTTTCTATTTTACTTAAAAGTGTTGCAATCACTTTATTGAAAGGTAAAGTTTGTAGGTTACTTGTGTAGAATTGTGAACTTGTGTTTTATTGGTGGGCAAAAACCATCCTAGCTTAACATTGAGGAGCCAGAATGGCTCTTGTTAATAAATGGGACCAGCTTAACATTGAAGACTCAGAATGGCTCTCGATTAAAAATGGGATTGATTATTTTGAAGAGTGTGACCTTAAATAATTGCTTAGTAAAGAAGTAAGTTTTTATTTTTGCTCAATGTTTTTTTGGTTTTGGATAATGAATCTATTTTTTCATTTTTTTAATGAAGATAAATTCTTAATTTTTTTTTTCAATCTAAATAAATAAAAAAATTAAATTATTTAACTAATAATTTTAATTAAAATTTAATTAATATATGTTGGAGAGATTAAATTAACTCAGAGGGGGTGAATCAGTTACATACCAAAGTGCATCCTTTTAAAAGATGTTTCAGATTTATTATGGGCATATGTTTAAACCATTCAACATATAGCAGCAAATTAAATAACGGTCAACATTCAATCATATCAACGAACACAAGACACAATGTTTTCATGAGGAAACAATAAAAACTTTTCTTCTTAAGAATGAAAGGTAAGCTCCAACTCCTCTTTACATTCTTTTATTTTTCCTGAGCTTCAACCCAGACGAGGTTGCTACCTCTGGAAGCTCCAACTTCCAATTATACAAGCACCAACTTGTGTCTATTTTCTGGCAACAATCAGAGGGATGCTACAACACCCCAGAGAACTTTGTTCTCCCTTGCTCCACCCTACCACCCAGAGAACTCTTTGTGTTACAGAATGAATCAAACCCTTACAACCCCTCACTGTCTATGACTAGGCTTTATAAATCAACATTTACATTATGATTCTGAATTAGACAGTATTGTATATGTTATAATTCTATCTCTGTACATTTTCTCTGTTTATCATCAAGACTAAGCACATGCAGAACTCACCGAGACTGTTACTGTATCATTCATGTATTCTTTCTCATCTGGACTCTTCATGCTCTGCAACTGTTAATCTCTATTCATCATCATATCCAGCTCTTCTATTCTTTTATGCTATGTGCTCAATCTCTTATCTTCGAACTTACCTTTCAGAACCGCTCACACCTCTAGTCTACTTGCTACAATATGTATATATATATATTTTTCAGTCGATTCACATTCTCTCCATTTATTACAGAAATGGTTACGGACGCTTCATGTACATTCTAACTGCAAATGAGAAATAGTTAATAGATTTTTAACTGTCAAGAGTCTCAACGTCTTGAATGTTGATCGATTCATATTCCATGAATGCCATAGATTTTCAAAGTCTCTAACTGAAAGAAAAAAAAAAAAAAACTTTAAGTCCTCTGACTCTCTGCATTCCGCGAATAGTCATCAATTGCTTGAATATGCTTTAAATCGGAAGATAATTTGCTTATTCGCCTGCCGTTGCGGAAAGATGATCAGCTTCAGTCTTGATAGTCTTCTCCGATGCATTTGCCTTAGTCGGTTGATTGTTTGGTTTCGCGTCGGAACGTATTGTTCTTTCAATCTTCGTCGTTGCGGCTCCATAATGTGCTAACCATCCGACTCATAATGTTTCCGACGCCGATAGACCTACCGCAGAGCCCGTAGTCTTCCGTCTTCCGCCGTTGCGGCTCCCGAAAGCATTTATACCTCCGCTATTGTGGCTCTCGTTCCGCTTTTCGCTCTGACGTTGTGGAAGGGGATGTCCTTCTGACTTTCGATGTTTTAAAGCTTCGGCGTTGCAGATGAAACCAATCATTATCCTTCCGAATTCCGCCGTTGCAGCTGCGGAAAGCTTTATCTTTTTCGGTTGTCCATTCATTTTAAACCCGCCGTTGCGGATTGATTTATTCTTCACGGCTTCGCCGTTGCGGCTCCCAAAGTGGTTAAGCCTCCGAAGTGTAAAGCCTGCCGACTTCCGATTGAGAGTTTTCCCACCCTCCGGTCGCCTGTCCGTAACCTCTTTCTCTTCCACCATTGCGGCTCGCAAATCAATTAGCCACCCGAAGTGAAATGCGCTCCTCCGCCGATGCAGGTCGCTTGTTCGTCGTTGCGGATAGATAATCAGTTTTGACTTCGTTATTTTTCTCCGACGCATTGGCTTAATCAGCTAATTTGTTGCTTTCGAATCGGATCATATTATTCTTTTGTTTTCCGCCGTTGCGAACTGACTTATCCTTTATGACTCTGCCATTGCGGCTCCTGATTCCATTATCATGCCGACATTTAACCTTGTAAAGCTCCGATGTGGAGTTCTCGACGGGTAGCTCCGATGTGGATGTCTCCGATGTGGGAAAATCTATACGTGGATGTCTCTGATGTGGGAAAATCTGTACGTTCTAATTTATGTAAGTAGTGGAGCTCATTTTTTCTGCTGTTGCTGTGTGTGCTTTACTGTACAAAGATTCCTGTATAATATGCTGTATAATATACCTGTGCTGTAAAGTTTGATAGAATGACAACATCTTGGCCAACAAACTCCCCCTTTGACATGATGGCAAACTTTGAAAACGTTCTCCCCCTTTTGACATCCATGGCAAAGACTAGAAATACTGCTCCCCCTGTGATCATGACTCCCCCTGTCATTGTTTCAATCTATACAGAATGTGTCCAGAAAACAAGAAAGCAGAAGCTGTAACCACATGCCAACAAGAAATCAGATCCATAAAGAGCTTGGCAACCTGTAATGTGAATGAGAGTATATTCATAGTAGACAAACCCCCAGCCGAGCTCGAAGCGTTTCAAACTGAGATTTGGGCAATGGCTTAGTGAAAATATCAGCAATCTGGTCTTTTGTTCCGACATATTCAAGTTTAATAACTTTGGACAACACCTGCTCTCTCAGAAAATGATATTTGATGGGTATGTGTTTAGTCTTTGAATTCATCACTGGGTTCTTTGAAATGCTTATTGCACTTGTATTATCACAGAAAATGGGAATGGGATCATCATTCTGTATGTGCATATCCTTCAACATCTGCTTCATCCAAAGAATCTGGGTGCAGCATCCTGCTGCTGCTATATACTCTGCTTCAGCTGTAGTTAATGAAATAGATTCAATTGTTTCTTACTGGACCAGCTTACCAAACAACCTCCAAGAAAGAAGGCATCACCACTGGTACTTTTCCTGTCATCAACACATCCAGCCCAGTCAGCATCAGTAAATGCATATAAGTCCAGAGAGTTATCTTTTGGATACCATAAACCATGATTTGTTGTTCCTTTTAAGTATCTGAAAATCCTCTTTACAGCCAACAAGTGACCATTCTTAGGTGAAGCCTGAAATCTTCCAACCTGACAAACAACATGCATAATGTCTGGTCTAGATGCTGTAGCATAGAGTAGACTGCCAATCATAGATCTGTACATAGTCTGTTCTACATCTCCAGAGTCATCATCTTTACTGAGTTTACATCCAGTGACCATAGGTGTACCAACTGGCTTACAGTCCTCCATTTTGAATTTCGTTAGCATTTCATTAATGTATTTATTCTGAGAGATAGAGATACCTCTGTCACATTGATTGATTTGTAATCCAAGAAAGAACTTCATTTCTCCTAGCATAGACATTTTGAATTCCTGCTGCATGCTTTCAGCAAACATTGTGCTCAGTCTATCATTGTCACTCCCAAAAATTATTTCATCAACATAAACTTCTATAATAATTAGACTGTTATTCTCTTCTTTAATGTACAGGTTACTATCTGTGTGACCTTTCTTGAATCCTTGCTGCATCAAGTAGTTATCTAGTCTGGAGTACCATTCCCTAGGTGTTTGCTTTAATCCATATAACGCTTTCCTCAATATGTAAACAAACTGTGATGCATCCTGTACATGAAATCCTTCTGGCTACTCCATGTAGACTTCCTCTTCCAAATCACCATTCAGAAAAGTTGACTTCACATCCATTTGGTAGAATTTAATTTGTTTGGAGCTGGCATATGCTAAAATCAACCTTATTGCTTCCATTCTAGCAACATGGGCAAATGTTTCACTGTAATCAATCCCTTCTACCTATGCATAACCTTTGCAAACTAGTCTTGCTTTATTTCTGGTTACTTTTCCTGTATCATCCAGTTTATTCCTGAAAACCCACTTAGCTCCTATTACATTTTTGTTTGCAGGACTAGGAACTAGTTCCCAGGTATGATTCTTTTCAATTTGGCTAAGCTCTTCCTTCATAGCATTTATCCAATGTTCATCTTTGATAGCTTCATTCACGTTCTTTGGTTCAGTCAGAGAGAGAAGTGATACCTGCTTTTCAAGGATGGGTTGCTGTCTTTTACTTCTTGTCTCAACACCTGAGTTTATATCCCCAATAATCAATTCTTCAGGGTGATTTTTCTGTATTCGAATACTTGGAGATTTTGTTGAAATTGTATTTTTTGAAGGACTGTAGCATTGTTCATCATCACTTGTAGATCTGTCGCTGTCATCAGCCTTAACCTATTCTATTTCATCCTCTTCATCATCTGACCTGTGCTTGTCAAATATATCATGAGTCTCAAAGTCCTTTTGCTTAGTCTTTGATTTTAAGAATGCAGATTCATCAAATGTTAAATCTATTGCTTCAACGATATTTCTTAGTCTAAAATTATAACATTTATATGCTTTTCTAGAGCAGGAGTAGCCAACTAATACTCCATCATCGGTTCTAGAGTCTAATTTTCCCAAATGTGGATCTACTCGTTTGATATAACACTTACAGCCAAAAATCCTAAAATGTTCAACGCTGGCTGGTCTTCCTTTCCACATTTGATATGGCGTGACAGACTGGTTATTTCTTAGTAGACATTGATTCAGTATGTGAACCCGTGTGTGAATAGCTTGAGGCCAAAGCACATTACTCAACTTTTCTTCTTGGAGCATGGTTCTAGCCATCTCTACTACTGTTCTGTTTTTCCTTTCTACTACCCCATTCTGCTGGGGTGTTTCAGTCACAGAGAAGTGTCTCTTTATCCCATTCACATCACAAAATTTGTTAAATTCATTTGACATGTACTCTCCTCCATTATCAGATCTCAGGCATTTTATTTTCTTGTCACATTCATTTTCAACAAATTCTTTAAACGTTTGAAAGCAGTCAAAAGCTTCAGATTTCTTTTTCAATAAGTAAAGCCAAGTCATTCTAGTGTAATCATCTACAAATAATAAGAAATATTTTTCTCCTTTCATCCCTTTTGTTCTCATGGGCCCACAAATGTCAGTATGCACTATCTCAAGCGGTTTAGTTGTGGAGTATTCTTTTGTTTTAAATCTAACTCTTGTTTGTTTCCCATGCTGGCATTGCTTGCACACTGACCCTGAGAGATTCTTTAAAGATGGTAAATCTCTTACAGCTTCATTCTTACTCATATTGATCAGATTATCAAAATTGATGTGACCTAGTCTCTTGTGCCACAACCAGCTTTCATTCTCATTACTAAGACAACATTCTTTCTTTTCCTCATCTAGAATATAGACATTGCTTGCACTTCTTGTGGCTGTACCTATTAGTTTATCTATTTTCACATCTCTGATTTGACATCCATTTGAATCAAATATCATGTAGCGTCCCTTATCACATGTTTGACTAACACTCAGCAAGTTGTGTTCCATGTCTTCTATCAATAGGACATTTTCAGCCAAGTTTTTCTTACTGTTTAAACATACAATCCCTCTTCCAATTATTCTAGCCGTATGATCATTTCCAAATGTGACAGATCCCTCTTTTCCTTTGTCTAGTTTGATAAACAAATGTTTACTTCCTATCATATGTTTGGAGCATCCACTGTCTATTATCCATTTGATTTTATGTTCATCTTGCAGGGCTACGTTACATTTTTCAGCCTTAAGATTTTCAGTCTTCCTTTTCCAGATTTGAGTTTGTTGATGAGTATAGATGGGTTTACTAACTTTCTAAAAGTTAGTAGGACAATTTCTTGAAATATGGCCAAAATTTTGACACTTATAGCATTCTGTTTCATGATTCAGAACATCAAACCTGTTTCTGTTTTGACTTGTCAAATCTATCCTTTTTCCATAACCATGTCTGGGCTTCTCATAACCATTATGTTCAGATATATTTCTTGAAAACTTATCACACAATGCAGCCTTGTGTCCATAATTGTAACAAAAAAAACAATAGCCATTGAATTTGTATTGATACATGTCAGGTGTTCTTCTCTGAACATATGGTCTTGACTTTTATTCCTGTTTCTCAACCACTGACTTCTTATTAGCCCCTTTCTCATTCTTCTTTTCTATACCTGTTGCTTTCACATATGAAATAGAACACTCATTAGTCACTGCTGCCTTATAACCAAGTCCAGTTTTATCATTTACAGATCTATGACTTTCTATTATCTGATCTAGAATTGATGAACTGTGATTCATGTTACTTTCCTGAACCTTCTTCCTTAATAAGACAACTTCTAATTTCATCTTTTCAATCTCTTTATCCTTTTCAATAATTAATTTATTTAGAGATTCTTCAGTGATTCTAGCTTCTTCTAGTTTTAGTTTTAATTCACTCATCATTGCTTCAGTGCTTTCAAATGAATCATTTGATTTTTTCAACTCATCCTCAAGTTCTTTAACATTTCTCTTAAGATGTCTACATTCTTTTCTTTCTCTTCTTAAATCACATAGAGCACTTACCAATTTTGCTTCCAAATCCACTTCACTGTCTTCTTCCTCTTCAGACTGGTCTTTTTGATTTTCCAAAGCCATAAAGAGATTCTCATCTGACTGATCATCACTTTCATCAGAATCAGATATATCACTTTCTTCTTTAGTAAATAAAATCTTCTTCTTGAAAGTACGTCTATTGAAAGAATTTTTGTATTGCTTTGGCTTTTTATAGCTTTCTTCCTCATTGTCAGAGTTCTTACTATATGGACATTTGGAAGCAAAGTGGCCTATTTTACCACATCCAAAACATTTCAAAGGAAGCTTACCTTTGTATCTACATGTACCCTTTCTTAAGCTCTTGACAAAATTTTGCTTCTTCTTCATCTTCTTCTGATTTTTCAGAATGATTCACTTCTTCTTCATTCTTCTTCTTCTTCTTCTTTGCTGCTTTGAATGTTGCTTCTTTCCTGGAAGAAGTCTCACCGGAAATTCTCATTTCATATGCAGTCAGTATTCCACTAAGTGTATCCATATCTAAGTTATCTAAATCTACTCTTTCTTCTAATGCAGAAACCTTAGGATTAAATCTAGCAGGAAGAGATCTAAGAACCTTTTGTACAAGATCTTCATCTTTAATCTTTTTTCCTAGCCCTCTCATGGTATTGGCAACTTCATCTATTCGAAGGAAATAAGTGGTTATATCTTCAAATTCTTCCATTTTCAAACTTTCAAATTGAGATCTATATGTTTGTAATTTGGCATTTTTAACTTTATCATCCCCTTCATAGACTGTTTTCAGTTTGTCCCAAATTTCTTTTGCTGAGGAACAGTTCATTACTTTAACTAATTATGAAGCTGCTAGGCCTCCTAGAATACCATACATAGCCTTTGAATTACTCTCATAGATTTTTCTACTTATAGGATCTGTTGGAATAGTTGCTGGAGCATTATATGTATTTAAACAAGCTTGCCATACATCAACTCCTTGAGACTGTAGAAAGAGTTTCATTCTTATACTCCAAAAGGCATAATTATGTCCATCAAATAGAGGCAGTCCATGTTTGGTAAATTCTGATTTCTTGTCCATTGTTTAGGATCTAGCTTCCAGTGGTTAAACTGATTTGAAACAACCTGGCTCTGATACCAATTGTTGGACGGATTTAAGTAACTAAGAGGGGGGGTGAATCAGTTACATGCCAAAGTGCATCCTTTTAAAAGATGTTTCAGATTTAATATGGGCATATGTTTAAACCATTCAACATATAGCAGCAAATTAAATAACGGTCAACATTCAAACATATCAACGAACACAAGACACAATGTTTTCATGAGGAAACAATAAAAAAAATTCTTCTTAAGAATGAAAGGTAAGCTCCAACTCCTCTTTACATTCTTTTATTTTGCCTGAGCTTCAACCCAGACGAGGCTAATACCTCTGGAAGCTCTAACTTC
>LPNX011037444.1:20396-57331 GCA_001517045.1 Pseudotsuga menziesii | reverse complement strand
AAAAAAAAAAAAACTTTAAGTCCTCTGACTCTCTGCATTCCGCGAATAGTCATCAATTGCTTGAATACGTTTTAAATCGGAAGATAATTTGCTTATTCGCCTGCCATTGCG
Organism: Pseudotsuga menziesii; assembly: GCA_001517045.1. Lineage (NCBI taxonomy): Eukaryota > Viridiplantae > Streptophyta > Pinopsida > Pinales > Pinaceae > Pseudotsuga > Pseudotsuga menziesii. The sequence continues at coordinate 57,220 of LPNX011037444.1, read as the reverse complement.
GAAAGATGATCAGCTTCAGTCTTGATATTCTTCTCCAATGCATTTGCCTTAGTCGGATGATTGTTTGGTTTCGCGTCGGAACGTATTGTTCTTTCAATCTCCGCCGTTGTGGCTCCATAATGTGCTAACCATCCGACTCATAACGTTTCCGACGCTGATAGACCTACCGCAGTCTTCCGTCTTCCGTCGTTGCGGCTCCTGAAAGCCTTTATACCTCCGCTGTTGCGGCTCCTATTCCGCTTTTCGCTCCGATGTTGCGGAAGGGGATGTCCTTCCGACTTCCGATGTTTTAAAGCTCCGGCGTTGCAGATGAAACCAATCATTATCCTTCTGACTTTCGCCGTTGCGGCTGTGGAAAGCTTTATCTTTTCCGGTCGTCCATTCGTTTTAAACTCGCTGTTGCTGATTGATTTATTCTTCACGGCTTCGCCGTTGCAGCTCCCAAAGTGGTTAAGACTGTGAAGTGTAAAGCCTGCCAACTTTTGATTGAGAGTTTTCCCGCCCTCCGGTCGCCTGTCCGTAATCTCTTTCTCTTCCATTGTTGCGGCTCGCAAATCAATTAGCCACCCGAAGTGAAACGCGCTCCGCCGCCGATGCAGGTTGCTTGTCCGCCGTTGCGGATAGATAATCAGTTTTGACTTTGTTATTTTTCTCCGACGCATTGGCTTAATCGGCTGATTTGTTGCTTTCGAATCGGATCATATTATTCTTTCGTTTTTCGTCGTTGCGAACTGACTTATCCTTTATGACTTCGTCGTTGCGGCTCCTGATTCCATTATCATGCCGACGTTTAACCTTGTAAAGCTCCAATGTGGAGTTCTCGACGGGTAGCTCCGATGTGGGAAAATCTGTACGTTCTAATGTATGTAAGTAGTGGAGCTCATTTTTCTCGTTGCTGCTGCGTGTGCTTTACTGTACAAAGATTCCTGTATAATATGCTGTATAATATACCTGTGCTGCAAAGTTTGACAGAATGACAACATCTTGGCCAACAATATATATATTTAAAAGTAAAGTAATATAGAAATAAAAAAATTATTAAAAATAATTAAAAAAAAATTAATTTTTAAAATTTCATATATTTTTTTAATAAAATGATTAAAAATTAATTAAAAGAAATTTAATTTTAAAAATTTCATATAATTTTTTAATTTTTTAATAAAATTATTAAAAATTAATTAAAAAATTAAAATTTAACTTATTTTATATATATATTTTTTTCTATTTTATAATTTTTATTGATTTTTTTCCTTTTCAAAATAATGTTATTAAAAAATAATTAATTTTGTAGTAAATTTTATTTATTTCCATATGTCTAAGTTGCTTATTCATTTTGGCTCATTCCTCTTTAATATAATTCCTAGATTTACAAACTCGTATTATGAAAACCTCTCACTAATAAGATAAATTTAGTTTATATTAATTTATATTATTTCTTAATGACTATCTACTAATTTATTTATTTTGACACATTTCTCCTTAATAAATTTCATAGATTTACAAACTCATTCAAGGAAAACTTTTTAATACTGATTTTATATTATTTTTTATTAAGTGTATTTTCTTTAAAAAAACATAAACATTTTTTTATATTATTTTTAAAAACTTTTCAATACTAATTTTATATTAATTTTTATTAAGTATATTTTCTAAAAAAAATATTTTTTATTAAATTTTATTTGTATTAAATATTATTACTTTATAATGACGTTTTTTCTCTTTAAAACATAGAGGAAACAACCATCTAAAATATTATGACAATTTATCTAATATATTCTTATTCTTTATAGATGATCATGCTCTCAATTTGTCAATTATGATTTTTGTCAACCTTACACTTTATGTTAGATATGTGGACCTTGTTTTAGTCCATCTTAATAGCCTCACACATGTTATTAGTCCCTACCCCGGGCTAGCAGGGATTATTGTAATTGGTCTGCCGTCTTTTGTATTAACGAGCACAGAAATCAAAACATTTAATTCTAAGTTTTATTTTTTATGGTTTTATTCAACAAATTAGACACTAAATACTATTTTTTTAACCAATGAATAGTTTCGACTTCTTATTTGGCCTCATCCCGAGGCAAGGTCATTGTTTTACTATGGTTTTTTTTTGCTTTGATTGTATAACAGATTATAACTAAATCAAAGAGACTAATGTTAGCATTAGTTTGATAGCATTTAATGTTAATAAAATTTGGTTCAGTATATTCGGTTCACTGGGTAGAACACTTCTTAGTTTGTCGTGTGCATGCAGTGTACATCTTCTTAATTTGTCGAGTTAGCTGTGTGTGTGCATGCAGTGTACATGTCGCTTCGTAGTTTTCCTTGTGCATGCAGTGCACATGTAATGGTCTTGGTACCATGTGTCTGTATCTGCATTTAGCTAATTATGCACAAAGATTTCCTATAATACTAACCTTAATAAGCAGAGGACGGTGGCACTCACAACGCTTTGCTTCACTTGCTTTCTGGACCTGGAGGAAGTGTACCGTATCGTTTCCTTTTAGTTGAGTGAGCTTTACGTTTTGCTTGCTTGGCTCCCTATCTGTTCTGGTCTGGAGCGAGGGCTACTATCTAGATTGGCCGACACCGTCACTCTATCAGGTCCTTGTTGGTTCTATCCAGAAAGGAACGAGAAAAAAAATAGCAGAAGCTACTCATAAATTATTATGAAACCTGACAGTGGATAGAAGCAGAGCTGGGAAGCTATATTGTAAACAAGGATATAATAAGATGGAGTTGGGGATTGTAGCTGCTAATAATCTTGAACGTACTCTGAGACATGGGGCTAAGCTTCCCTTGGGAAGCTTGTTTCTCTATAATTAGCATCAATCTTTATGACATGCAGTAAAGGAGGCTTGCAGAGCTACATGTAGGAAAGGTAGCTTCTTGTAGGGTAAAAGTATAAGTATCTATCCTGCTTTACCATCTCTGCTACACGAACTGAACGAGAAATCAAGGATATATTAACTTAGGGAACTTGGTAAAATGGGTATAACACCGGCTTTTTAAAGACTTTCCTGGATATCTCTATCATCAGAAGAGTAGATTAAACGTCCTCAGAATTTTATAGAGAATATTTGGATTTACTGGGTGCTACTGAGAATTCATATAGTTCTGCAATAAGCTTAGTTAACCCATCATATATATGCAGTTTACTGTACATAATCAGAATGTTTGTTTGTGTTTCTTTAGCTTGATGAAACTCAACTTGAATTTTTAGTACTCTACTTAAAATCTAATCTATCTGGGAAGATATATAGAGAGAGAGAAATATAGATTTGAAATGTCCATAGTTTTGAACTGAAAATGCTTCATGCAGGCCTGAAATCTCATAATTACCATTATCTAGACAAAATAGTATTTTAAAAGAGCCTCTCACCTTCCTCGTCAAGCTCCCTCAATGAAAATCCTCGACCATATGCTCAATAGCACTTATGAGGCTTTCCTTTTGTTAGAGGTGAATAAGCTCATTAAAACTGAGCATGCCTTGCTCGCTCCGTCCTCCGATTTCTCTGTACAACATTATAGTTTTATGGGGTGTTGTCAAAGTCAACAGCATGGTATAAAGATGCATTTTTGCTGAAAATATATGGTTTTTCAATCATTTCAAAAATGCTAAGCTCCTTGTAGAAGACTTATCTTCCGCCAATTATGATCTCTTTGGAGGGTTTCTTTTGCTTTATTGTATTTGGGTAACAAACATGTAAATTATCCATATTTATCCATCTGTGCACAAATAAGCTAGTGCTTTGGATTGCTAAGGAAAATGAAATTAGCATGGTTATGTGCACAGAGAGCAACTACGGGTGATTGTTTGCTTGCTTTGATGGCCTGCGGGCTATGATATAGTCGGCCTAGATTACCCTCCTGTTGCTGCTGCAACTGTCCTCCCCAAATTTATTCTTATTTAAATTCTGGGCCCCTCCTCTTTTTGCCTGGTTGGATTGTTAAAATTCTTGAGCCTCTCGGGCATATATTCTTTTCGTTTTACTTTGAAGATTTAATGCCAGCAGATTTATTCATTGCAGTGTTCAATTTCAGTTAAGTCGTGGATTTCTGGCCGTAAAGGAGTAAAATTTTGTTCTTCAGGGCAGCCTTTGCAGAGAAAACGACTTTGGTTGTTAACACTGCTCAAATCCTTGAGTTTTCCCGTAATCAGGCCTTTTTTTTGCTGTGGATTGAAAGCTGCAAAGTCTCAAGCTCTCCGCCGTTGCGGCTCCAAGATCTTTTCTTCGTCCGAAGTCTGAACCCATCCGACGCCCGATTCATTTTAGCCTTCAGTCGCTTGCCCGTAGCCTCTCCTCCTCCACCGTTGTGGCTGGGTGATCTCTTCCACTCCCGATCTGAATGTCTTCCTACGTCCGACTTAGTTCTGCCGTCCGCTCTGCGTATCCTCTAACCCTCCTCCTCCACCGTTGCGGCTCCTAGAGTCTTCGGGTTTCCGAAACTAAAAAACCGTCCGACGCTCAATTTATGGCCTATCCCGCTAGCATTTCCCTTGGCTGCGACTTAAGTCTCACCCGACGTTGCGGCTGGCAGATCCTCTTGGCTCCCGAGCTCGCTTTCTTCTGACTGCCGACTTGAATTTTCCCGCCGGTGACCATAGTATATTTTGCCAGGCCCGTATGTGGTACGCTCGGCCATTTCCTTGTAGAATGGCACTGGTTAATTGAAATATTTGTTGTTTGAACCATGCTCGTGAATTGAATGCAGGCAGTTTCAAGAAGACCGGTCAATTTGCCACGATGAGAAGAAAGACTCACCCATTTGGCAGAGGTATGTCTGGAACGAGGAAAATGGAGAACGAAGTTCGGAGCTATAAAGAGATGATCCCAGAAACGGATCAGTTACCAAGGGTTTCATGATCACGTACTGACAAAAGATCAGAATATGAAGCGTTGAAGAAATTGAAAGACCACGCGTTAGGGGAAGAAAATGAAGCACTCAGTAGTTGTAGTTTAAATATTTGAAAGGGGGAAGAAGAAAGGGCTTTTTCCCTTGGAAAATTTTGTAAATGTTTGCTTGTAATAGGAACTACTTCGTTTTGCAAAGGAAACTGCAATTTTTTGCCTGTTGGAGAGAGTAAAAAGTGGAATGTATCAATGCAACGCAATGAATAATGTTGAAGAGGAACTATTTCGTTTTCAGCCGTGTTTCATTTACTGTAAGAGTATTTAATGTTATGAACCTATGTTCTTGTTGAATGTTCTTCAGTAGTTTCTGGGATACTGATTTCACTGTGAGAGATAAATGTTGTTATAAAATGATCGGCTATCTGGTTATTTGAATATCTTGAAGTGTTCATGTGTCTTGAGAAAAATATCAGCTACCTGTGATTCTTCATAATCCATGTGCAAAAATGTATTGCTCACCCAAAATGATAACCTTGCTCCCTAGGGATAGTTAAGATAGTAGTTGTTGCTTTTATATCTGATTTGGCTGCTTGCGAGCATAAGACGATAGGTAAGAACCTGCGCATCACATTGTGACTGCTCCCTGCATCTTGATCACTCTGCATTTAGTTAGGCACTTGCATGTCATTTCTTAAAGTCAAAATACAAAAAACTCGGTGGGCCGGGCCGCAACCAATAAAACCTTTGTTTTGTTTCTTGACCTACGGTAGCCAGACCGCAAACTGGACGGATTCCCTATTCCAAATAGTCAACGGGCTAGTTGGGAACGTTGATTGGGGAGAATCCCTTACTGTTGCCGCCTGCGAATTTCCAGGCCTCAACAGTTTTGGCGCTAGAAGGAGGGCCGCCAGTGCATGGCTGGCCGAGGAAACCCGTTTTACCGAGATTATTCCGCTGGTTACAGTTCAGAAAGTAGTGGACCGCGTAATCCAATTTCGAAAGAAGAAAACAGAGAACATCTATACCCTGTTCGCAATGAAATTATTAATCATCTGAGAAGACATACCCGTGCTTATGTGAAGAAGATTGGAGGGTTGCCGATTATCCATGAATTGCCTAGAAGAGAGTACAAGAAGAAATACCGTCCTATAGTAGAAGATTCAGTGTTGGTTGGATACTGGGAAGAACTTGTAGAGGCTGCTTTGCAAGAAGTTGAGCTACCTTTGAATCAAGAAGGCCCAGAAACCCCTTACATTTCTCCTGTTCACACCCCTGTCGGTTCACCTCCTCACTCTCCACCTCAACTCATGGCCAGTGTTAACGCCAACCAACCTCCTCCCAATCCACCTAACCCACCACCTGCATGGAAAGCCAGGTCACCCCTAAACCTGACTCCCCCTTTGCATGACCTACCTCAAGCCTTCGAGAAGTTACTGCCTAAATTTGACCCCAATGAGAAGATCCTAGTGGATGATCACCTACAAAGTTTCTACTTGGCAATAGAAGGTCTGAGTGCTGGGGAACATGAGGATGTAGTGTGCAGACTTTTCCCGCATACCCTCAAAGGAGTTGCTGCGTCTTGGTACTTTGGGTTTCCTGCTAATTCTATCCCGGATTGGGATACTTTCGAGAGAATTTTTCAGAAGCAAGTATGCAGTTCAAAAGACTCATGCGGCCCTCATGAAAGGACTGTGTGCTTTGAAGAAGGAGAAAAAAGAAAAGGTACACAGTTTCACGCAAAGGTTTGCAGCATATCTAAATTTTTTTTCCGAAACAGACAAGCCTTCAGATAAAGTACTAATTGGATACTACACCTCAGCTTTGGGTCCAGATTTGGCCATGTTTGCTAAAGGTAGGGCCAAGCCTACTTTGACAGAGACCTACGAAGAAGCAGAAGTGGTGGAAGCGGAAAGAGAAAGTATCGAAGACTATCCGGAACAATCGGGAGAAAGAGGCGCAAGAAGGAAGACCTTACTGTTCAATAAGCCTAAGGAAGAAAAGTCACCCGACTTGGAGAATATGGCCAAAATGATGCAAAAGATGTCTAATAAGATCATAGACTTGGAAAAAGAGAAGGAAACACAGAAGTTCTACAGGCCTTATTATAAGCAAAGGGAGGAGAACAATCAGTCCCAACCTCCTCCTCACAATACTATGTCTATGAACCTGACAGAGATAGGGATGGAAAATTTCTGCACCTTTCACCAGCAGCCTCACTCCGAAAAGAATTGTCCGCAATGGATAAATTCAATGACGTTAGTCATGAATCAGATGTTAGATTCGAGACTAATGGAAGAAGATGATGATGAAAAGAAAGAAAGTGCTGCTTCTACCTCTACCAAGGGACAGGAGGAAGAGACCATGGCATTATGGAATTCTGTCTCCTTGCTCGATGCAGAAGATAAAAATACTCAAGGACACAAGGATGTCAGGGAAGCTAACGTGACAACTAGAAGCCAAGGGACGATTAGTGATGACAGTCTTTTACTTCCAAAGATCAGAAGGCTGCAAAGAAACATCAAGAAAAAATTTCAAGATAAATCCTTGGCTGATAAGGTTCCGGAATTCACTATTACCAGCCAAGATCCCAAGCAGGACAGAATGTTGCCCAAGCCAAATGAAGAGAGGGTGAGTTCTGATAAGTCTCAGTCCATTAAACAACAAATTGAATATGACATTGTTGAAGATTTAAAGAAGATAAAGGCAAATGTCCCTCTGTTTGAAATGTACAAAGTACCCCAGCAGAAAGAAAAGTTGTTGAAGGCACTTGAAACGTCAGAAGAAAAGCTGCCCGCTAATAATCAACCTCGGGACGAAGAAGAAATTGGAGAAGCTAGCACTGAAGGTAAGTCTAAAACTAAACAGCCACCCTTCCTCCTGACATTTGAAAATTTTAATCATAACGTTCACAATTGTCTAGTAGACTCAGGGGCGTCAATTAATGTCATGCCCGTATTAGTATGTAAGAAAATTAATGGGCAGTTTAAGCCAACCACATGGAGGGTGGTGCAATTGGATAGAACCGATGTTAAGGTAATTGGTGAAATGGAGGACGCTCTAATTCGTCTGGCATCAAATGATAAAGTATGCCAAGTTATCAACATCATGGTGTCTAATATACCAGACGCTTATGGCCTGGTCCTGAGTAGAGATTGGCCAGCTAAATTGAATGGATATTTTGCCTCAGATTGGTCACACCTGTGGTTTCCCTACAAAGGAAGCCCCAATCATATTAAGGTTTTGAGGGAGCCTCACATGAAGTACAATGTTACCCAACTGGATGAGAAGAATATACCAGTCGAACCTGTGTTGGGAAACTACTTTCTTGAACTGGAACCAGGGAATTATCAAGTAGAGGAGGCCAGTGACACATCTGACACCCAGCCTGAACTCCTTTGATTCTCGCAGGCTGATGAGTTTGATTGTAAAATAGTAGATTTAGCAGTAGAAGTAGATTCTTTTTCAGTAGATAATGTTTTTTGGACTTTATTTTTTGACGGATCTAAAACTTTAGAAGGGTCAGGGGCCGGCTACATCCTCATTGATCCACAAAAAAATAAACACTTCCTGTCCTGTAGATTAGAGTTTGAGTGTACTAACAATACTGCTGAGTATGAAGCACTGCTACAAGGACTCAAGAAAGAGAGTGAGCTAAAGGTTAGTAATTTAAAAGTTTTTGGGGACTCACAAATAGTTGTAAAGCAGATAAGAAATCAAATACATTGTGTTTCCCCCCACTTGAAAGCTTACCAAAGCGAGGTATGGGATTTGCTTAAATGTTTTTGTGCATTCAATATTGTTTCAATCCCAAGAATGAAAAACGCGGCCGCTGATCTTTTGTCCACATCAGCTGCCACGCTGGTACCCACTAATAACAGATGTTCTATTGAATTACTTTTCAGGCCCTCCATGCCAGATATGATCACCAATCTGAGGGTGTTCGATGATGACCAGCAAATCATAGAATGTTTGACCAACGAGGATGTATTCAAAGGAGCGATCATCGATGATGAAAAACACCAAGCCAAGATGAAATTTGACAATTTCATCCCTAAAGGAGTCAGAACATTAGAGAAGATGTTTGACTTGAATGAAAAATTCTGAAGACCCACTAATGTAAAGACGCACAGCTCAACCCTGTAGTTCGAACTGATAAACTTGGGGACTGAGACGGATCCTAAGTTTGTGAACCTCGGCAAATGCTGTTCACCTGTCGAAAGGGATAGGTTTGTCAGTTTGTTTAAGCAGTACAAAGATGTCTTTGCTTGGACTTACGTAGATTTGAAGACCTACGACACCAGCATTATTAATCATATCATCCCTATTAAAGTAGGTGTCAAGCCATATCAGCAGCCGTTAAGGAAGATGCACCCCAAGTTGGAGCCACTGATTCAAAGCAAAGTAAAAAAATTGCTGGACGCTAGGATTATCTTTAAAGTTTGGCATTCAGAGTGGGTGTCAAATTTGGTGCCAGTTAGAAAAAAAGTAGGGAGAAATCAGACTGTGCATGGACTTTAGAAACTTAAACTGCGCCTCAGACAAAGACAACTATCCGGTGCCTCCCATGGAGAAATTGCTACAAATGGTTTCTGGTTCTAAATTGTTCTCCTTGTTAGACGGATTCTCTGGCTACAACCAAGTGTTAGTGGCCGAGGAAGATAGAATGAAGACAACGTTCAGAACCAAATGGGGAACTTTTGCATATAGAAGAATGCCTTTTGGACTGATTAATGCTGGCGCGACATTTCAGAGAGCTATGGACATAGCTTTTCGTGGACTGATTGGACGAAGTGTGGTGGTCTACCTTGATGATATCACAATATTTTCAAAGAAAAGAGGGGAGCACGCGTTCCACCTAAAGCAAATTTTCGAGTGCTGCCGGAAGTATGGCATTTCCCTCAATCCTAAGAAGTGCGTATTCGCGGTCACAGAAGGAAAATTACTGGGGAATATAGTTTCAAAGAGAGGTATATCTATAGACCCAGAAAGAATCAAGGCCATTGAACAAATACCCATGCCCCATAATAAAAAAGGAATGCAATCCTTCATGGGGACAATAAAATTCGTGCGTAGGTTTGTGCCTGATTTTGCTCAGACTGTCAAGCCACTGTAGCAGATGGTAAAGCAGAACGCACAGTTTAAGTGGACTGAAACTGAAAAGACTTCTTTTAACAAAATCAAGACTGATGTTGCCCATGCGCCCTCCCTGAAAAGTCCAGACTTTGACAAAGACTTCATTATGTACACATTTGCATCCGATGATTCATTGGCAGCCGTGCTTACACAAAAGGAGGACGGGGGTGATGAATTCCCAATCTCTTTCATGAGCACTAGGCTTCAAGAGGCTGAATTAAACTACCCAACCATTGATAAGCAGGCTTACGCAGTATTTAAAGCAGTGAAGCTTTTCAGGCCTTATATATTAAAAAATCGGACCAAGGTAATAGTCCCTTACCCAATGGTAAGATCTCTTCTCATTCAGAAAGAGTTGGGAGAAAGAAGGGGAAACTGGGTAACAACCCTTCAAGAATACGACCTTGAATTCAAACCGGCTACTATAGTGAAAGGTCAAGGGCTATGCAAATTGATGACTGGAAGTAGAAAAAACGAAGAACAAGCATGGGAAGAGGAAGCCGAATTGCATGTAATGGATGTATGCCCTCTGTTTACAGCTCCTGAGTCCTGGTATAGGGACCTTGTGCATTACTTACAGTTGGGGATATTACCAGAGCATTGGAATTCCAAAAAAAGAAGAGCTCTCCGTCTCAAATCAGCCTCCTATCATCTTGTTGAAGGAGTGTTATTCAGAAAGAATTATGACGGGGTTCTCCTTAGGTGTTTAGAAAAGGAAGATGCAAAGAAAGTAATGGCGGATATACATGATGGTTCGGCTGGGGGACATTATTTCGGTGACACTACAGCCCACAAAATCCTTAGAGCCAGTTACTATTGGCCTACACTCTTCAAGGATGCACATGCACATGTCAGGAAATGTGATATTTGTCAAAGGTGTGGTGGAAGATTGCCCAAGGTAGCCACACCCCTAAATCCTGTGATGATCATAGAACCATTTGAACAATGGGGGTTGGACATTATCGGGGAAATAAAGCCAAATTATTCACTGCTGCACAAGTACATTCTTACTGCGACTGATTATTTCACTCGATGGGTCGAAGCTATCCCATTGCGCAAGATAAACGAAGACGAAGTCATCAGCTTCTTACAAGATCATATCATGACCAGGTTTGGAGTTCCAATTTCATTAGTTTTTGATAATGCTAAATACTTTTCATCAATTAAATTAACTGCATTTGCTCATAACAAAGGAATAAAATTACATTATTCTGCTAACTACTATCCGCAAGGGAATGGCCTGGCTAAATCCTCCAATAAAAACCTCATTAGAATCCTGAAGAAGACCGTAATAGAAAACCAGCGAAGTTGGCACTCAACCTTACCCAATACCCTGTGGGATGATAGAGTCACCCCCAAGTCTGCAATAGGAGTGTCACCCTATACCCTTGTGTACGGAAAGGAAGCTATCCTGCCTCCCAATATCATGCTGCCATCTTCCATACTAGCTCAAGAGTCTAGGGGGTCGGATGATGAGGTTCTCCAAATAAGAATATATAATCTCCTGAAAGCAGAAGAGGCCAGATCCAAGGCTAAAGAACGGTTTAAACAACAGCAAGAGTCAGTTAAGAGATGGTTTGACAAGCATAAAGCTGGGACAAAAGACTTTGAATTGGGAGATTTAGTCCTCAAATGGGACCACCCCCATGATGAGAAAGGAAAGCATACCAAATTCCAGCAGTTATGGGTAGGCCCCTTTCAGATTGTAGCCAAACTTGGCCCTGCTACTTATAAACTGCAAGATTTACAGGGATGGGAGGAGAACTTGCCAGTTAATGGTTTGGTTCTCAAGCCTTACTTTTCTTGAGTGTCTTTAATTTTTTCTGCCTTGTATATAAATAAGCTGTAGAGTTGTTTTCGAGTCATGCTTTCATTTCATTTAATTTTACTTTTGATTTTCAATAAGGGGAATGAACTTGTGGTTGTCTAGAGGAAATTAAGGTTTTTGGGAATAGCAAATACGTTGAGTGTTAGCCTATGTATTGCTAAAAGATTTCTTCCAGCCTAACAGTTTTCTCGAATAAAATGTTGTATACATTGAAGTCCTACTTAACCCCTGTGAATTAAACCGGATTAGAGGGGTCTGGAGTACTATGTGGGGGTCCCATCCATATCACACTTGAAATGTCAAAGGAGCAACAGTAAAGGACCCACAGAAAGAAGCAGGGTGAAAATTGTATTAAATATAAATGATCCCATGTCAAGAGAAGAATGCCAAAAGGCAAATAAAGAGTCAAGACTTCTATAAAAGCATCATAAATCAAAGCAAGTGCTGAATCATAAGTACTTAAGGCCAAAAGATCCTCTCTATCCGTGAGCTGAAGCTTAAAATATACCACTCACACAAAAGGACACTATGGGATAGAGGATCCTGAATTAAAATTCAGTAAGAAAGGCGCATAGAAAGACTCAAATGAAAGGGACAAAGGTCCAAAAGCACAAGAGTGTTAAAATGGCATGGGAACGAGGAACAAACGAATACTGATGTTTACTATTTGCTGCAATCCTGTGGTGTCCACACTGTTAACTACGTAAAGACAGAGGTAATAATGAAACTCATCCTCTGGCCCCAACAGAGTTATCGGGACTTGAAGGTTTCGGTTTCCACTTCCCCCAAAGGGACCATCATCAATGATTAAGGTACACACCTCCGTTGGTCGAGGAATCCATATGGCTGGGAGAATTCATTAGAAGCATTATGGTTAAACAGTCTGTTTCTCAAAGTATAATCACCCAGAGACCTAGGTTCACCAGGAAATTGCCAGTTGTTGCTGCCGCAACTGTCCTCCCCAAATTTATTCTTATTTAAATTATGGGCCCCTCCTCTTTTTGCCTGGTTGGATCGTTAAAATGCTTGAGCCTCTCGGGCATATATTCTTTTCGTTTTACTTTGAAGATTGAATGCCAGCAGATTTATTCATTGCCGTGTTCAATTTCAGTTAAGTCATGGATTTCTGGCCGTAAAGGAGTAAAATTTTGTTCTTCAGGGCAGCCTTTGTGGAGAAAACGACTTTGGTTGTTAACACTGCTCAAATCCTTGAGTTTTCCCGTAATCAGGCCTTTTTTTTGCTGTGGATCGGAAGCTGCAAAGTCTCAACCTCTCCGCCGTTGTGGCTCCAAGATATTTTCTTCGTCTGAAGTCTGAACCCATCCGATGCCCGATTCATTTTAGCCTTCGGTCGCTTGCCCGTAGCCTCTCCTCCTCCGCCGTTGCGGCTGGGTGATCTCTTCCGCTCCCAATCTGAGTGTCTTCCTACGTCCGAATTAGTTCTCCCATCCGCTCCGCGTATCCTCTAACCCTCCTCCTCCGGCGTTGCGGCTCCTAGAGTCTTCGGGTTTCTGAAACTAAAAAACCGTCCGACGCCCGATTTATGGCCTATCCCGCCAGCTTTTCGCTTGGCTGCGACTTAAGTCTCACCCGACATTGCGGCTGGCAGATCCTCCTGGCTCCCGAGCTCACTTTCTTCTGACTGCCGACTTGAATTTTCCCGCCGGTGACCATAGTATATTTTGCCATGCCCGTATGTGGTACGCTTGGCCATTTCCTTGTAGAATGGTGGTTAATTGAAATATTTGTTGTTTGAACCATGCTCGTGAATTGAATGCAGGCAGTTTCAAGAAGACCGGTCAATTTGCCACGATGAGAAGAAAGAATCACCCGTTTGGCGGAGGTATGTCTGGAACGAGGCAAATGGAGAACGAAGTCTGGAGCTGTAAAGACATGATCCCAGAAACGGATCAATTACCAAGGGTTTCATGATCACGTACTGACAAAAGATCGGAATATGAAGCGTTGAAGAAACTGAAAGACCACACGTCTGGGGAGGAAAATGAAGCACTCAGTAGTTGCAGTTTAAATATTTGAAAGGGGGAAGAAGAAAGAGCTTTTTCCCCTGGAAAATTTTGTAAATGTTTGCTTGTAAGAGGAAATACTTCGCTTTGCAAAGGAAACTACAATTTTTTGCCTGTTGGAGAGAGTAAAAAGTGGAATGTATCAATGCAACGCAATGAATAATGTTGAAAAGGAACTATTTTGTTTTCAGCCGTGTTTCATTTACTGTAAGAGTATTTAATGTTATGAACCTATGTTCTTGTTGAATGTTCTTCAGTAGTTTCTGGGATACTGATTTCACTGTGAGTGATAAATGTTGTTATAAAATGATTGGCTATCTAGTTATTTGAATATCTTGAAGTGTTCATGTGTCTTGAGAGAAATATCAGCTACCTGTGATTCTTCATAATGCATGTGCAAAAATGTATTGCTCACCCAAAATGATAACCTTGCTCCCTAGGGATAGTTAAGACAGTAGTTGTTGCTTTTATATCTGATTTGGCTGCTTGCGAGCATAAGACAATAGGTAAGAACCTGCACATCACATTGTGACCGCTCCCTGCATCTTGATCGCTCTACATTTAGTTAGGCACTTGCATGTCATTTCTTAAAGTCAAAATACAAAAAACTCTTAGGGCCGGGCCGCAACCAGTAAAACCTTTGTTTTGTTTCATGACCTACGGTAGCCGGACCGCAAACCGGATGGATTCCCTATTCCAAACAGTCAACGGGCTAGTTGGGAAAGTTGATTGGGGAGAATCCCTTACTGTTTCCGCCTGCGAATTTCCAGGCCTCAACACCTCCATTAAACCCTTTATTTTTAGTACTATGTAATCGAAAGAAGCTTCATTATCCGGTCATGGGATTTATCAATGTCTTGTTGACAAAAAACGTTTTCAAGAGGCTGGGCATCGAACCCTGGTTGTTCTCCATGCAGTCATCCTGGTAAACAAGGTGCTAAAATTCGGACCCTCGGTTGGTCCAAATCTGCCATTTTACCTCTTCCTTTTCTTGAACTTTCTGTCCCTCCTCCAAATCTGAGAGAGAAATGTGATACAGTGCTGCCTGGTCGTCCCCTGCAATTGTATTCGTAAACAAGCTGCCTTCAGATCCTGCAGTTTCTGGGTTACATTTCACTATAATTTGTAGCCTATAATTATCATTCCAAGTTTTGCACAGGATTTGGACTAGAATACTGAGTGAAACAAAAAGAAGAAAATGAAACAAAAAGAAGAAAATGAAAGGACTGTAAGCTATAAAGAGAAACAACCAGGTGCACCTGCTCTCTCTTCAATGGAAATGGAATCTACAAAACAATTTCCTTGTGTGAAAGCTAGAACATGATCGTCATTGATGTAGGATGAAATGGCCTCCATAGACGGACACACGGATTCATTGAACAAGTCACCTATTGAGCTTCTGGAAACGGACACACGGATTCATTGAGTGGATGCATGCATGTGCATGGTCTAAACATGGCAGATCATTTCGTATCTCCCAAAGTCTTTTTCTATATGCAAACAAAAGTACAAAATGAAGTAACTGGTTTTAATGCCAAATTATCTGTGATATATTTATAGACGACAGGTTCAATCATTCAATTTTGGCTTTTGTTGGTCGTTGATGAATAGACGGTTACTTTATCCAATGATGTTTACATTCAATTTTGGATTTTGTTGGTCGTTGATGAATAGAGGGTTACTTTATCCAATGTTGTTTACTTTATCTTATCACATCGAGAACAATTTTATTAGGATGACATGCATCACAAACTTAGAAGACTTGGTGTTTTTTTCCTCGGAAAAGAAGACTTGGTGTTATGCAACACAATGCCATAAAAAATTATTCTCTTCGGCTACGTATTTATTGTAAAAGAATTATAATGATATGGTGTATTGCAATATCATTATTCGTCGATGATAATTCATGATAGATCACACTTTAAGATCATAAGAAAGTCAAAACCTTTTTTTTGTTGAGTATGATCATCGATTTATTTGACATGTAAGCAAGTTAGGTGGCTAATACTTGATAGTGTCAAGTGTTCTTTCCCCTGAATCACATTCAAGAACAACCAAATATTTAATTGGATGAGACCCAAAAACTGAAGAGAGCAAGAAGACTGCAGAAGCAAAATGTGGCAATGGAATAAACATATACAAGTTTATTTATGTAATTGATAGCTACTCTCAATAGCCTTACATATGTTATTTATTTATGTAATTGATAGCTACTCTCAATACTTTGCTTTACACAAGAGTAATCATGGATCTTTTCTCTCACATTATGCACCCAAACAAATAAGTGATTATGATCTTTATTGGTTCTCCAAATTGATCATTTTATCATAAAGACCAAGTAGAAAACACCCTTCGAATTCTTAGAGAGACTTTGTTTTTTGAGTTTACAACTCCAGCCACCCTAAGATGTAGAGTCTTCTTGTACCTCTCACGTAAAGTATCAGTGAGAGGATTGCACTTCAAGTTATACTATAAATATTTCCTAAAAAGGTAGAATCGTAGATATTTAAAACTTGCAACTCTAAAACATAGGTTTACATAGCCTTAATAAGTTTTAAAACATGCATACACTATTTTTAATATTAAAAACAAATTAGTAATTTTTCCACAACTTTCTAGCCTCACATTTTTAGGAATTATTTAGTTTGTTAGAAAGTCTTGAAGAGAACTACATTGATTGAATATATATATAATTTATTATTTTCAAAATAATATAAAATAAATGTCAAATCATGTTAAATATGTCAAATGACCATGTAGTCCCTCTAACACGATATCCAACTTCTATGGATGCTCTTAAGAGTGTTTAAGGATGGGTGTTAGGGACTTGAGTATTATAGGGGGAGGAAAACAAGGGACTTAGATTCTAGATGGAGCTTCTAAAGCTTTAAACCACCACAAAGTCCCCTTAAAGTGGATACTCAACTTGTAACAGGAATAAGGTTGCTCTTATAATGCCTTAGGTAGAAGTGACGGGCCTTTAGGCCTTTTTATAATGTGTGGTAGGGAAATAAGGCCTTTAATCCCTATATGAAGCTTCTAAGGGCCACGAATAAGGCCATAAATCGTAAGCATGCCTTGTACAGGATATCATTATTCTTAAAGTGGGACATGAGTCCCAATATGAGATCTTTTGCACAATGGATGAGTCTCAAACCATGGTTAAAAGAGGAATTGATGAAATAGACCCTAAATTAATATTCTTGAGCTAAGAGGCAACAATTAAGGCCTCAAATAAAAAATAAACTATTTGAAGTAAATATTCGGAACATAAGTGGGATATGGATGCAATTAGGATTTTTTGAATGGTAGGATGGTTCTCGAGGCCTTGACCATAATCGATCTCTAGGGCTCATTGGCCATCATCGTGAGCTCAAACCACAACACAAAA
The DNA here is from genome assembly GCA_001517045.1 of Pseudotsuga menziesii. Lineage (NCBI taxonomy): Eukaryota > Viridiplantae > Streptophyta > Pinopsida > Pinales > Pinaceae > Pseudotsuga > Pseudotsuga menziesii. The sequence continues at coordinate 39,985 of LPNX011037444.1, read as the reverse complement.
CCAAGTTGAGGTGATTTTTGGCCTTCAAGTGGAATATGGGTACTATTATTGGGGCTTGTATAGAGGGGATGGGTCTTAAGGAATTGACTATGTAGAAGGGAGGAAAATAAGGTCGATTTGTCCTAGGTGAATCCTTTATGAATGAAGGGCCATAAATAATGCTATAGTCCATATAACATGTCCTATGTAGGGGATCATTGTGCTTCAAGTGGGATATGGGTACCATTACAATGTTTTGTGCATCATGGATGGGCATCAAGGGCTTAGCCATGGTTTGGGGATAAATCCTACAAATTAGAAACTAATTCAAGATTCTTGAGCTAATGAGTCATGATTAATGCCTTCAACTGCAACACACACCCTCTAAGAGGGATCTTTTCCATATGAGTAGGACACAGACACCATTACGAGTTTGTGTGTAGTAAGGATGTATCTAACAAGGCCTTGACCATGAATGAGGGAGGAAAATGAGACCTTGATTTATTTTTGCAATCACTTTGTGTAAAGTTTGCATACTCTTTTTTGAGCATAAAGGTTATTTTGTAATATGTTTTAAATTTCATATAAATTTTAATAAAATTATTACAAATTAATTAAGAGAAATTATAAAATAGAGTGCAATTAATTCTATTATAAAAATTTGATTTATGTAATGCATATCGACATTTTTATTACGAAATTAATTATTTTCTATTTTACAATTTATTGTATTTTATAGTTTTTTATTATTATTATTTTTTAATATTTTTATTAAAAAATTGATTAGTTTTGAATTATTTCCTATTTATTAAGTGTTTATTCAGTTTGTTTATTAGGTATAGATTGGTAGTTGGTAGGAATAATTGTTATCCTATCCACTCAGGTTCAATCCTTGTAAGTGACATGTTTGAGTCTTTAATGAGCATATTATGTAATGAAACTCGATTTATAGTGCCACATATAATAATAAAAAAATTTATTCATTTTATCTCATTCCTCAATTAAGTGTTATCCATTTTAGGTTATTCCTCTTATGCATAATTTATGGATTCACAAACTCATTCTTTTCTATCTCTTGAAGGTTTTAAAACTCCATAACAATATAAAACTCCTATACAATGAACTAATTTTGTTTTTTTAAAACACCATAACAATGTAAAAATTTTACATAATAAACTAAATTTGTTTATATTAGTTTTCTTCATTTCCTAATAACTAATTGTATTTTCAATGAGTAATTCAATTTTAAATATAATTCATAAACTTACAAACTCATTCTTTTAAATGTGAAGAATATGATCTCGGTTTTGGAGAACTATGTCAACTCCTGAATTAGTGACCTATTGGGGGTGTATGGAAGGAGAATTGGAGGTTCCTGACCATATAATTATTCATATGGAATCATTTTAGATGTAGTGTGGTAGGAGGTATTGTTCCACCATTCAAGGAGAGGGATCCACATTTCCCACTAATGTTGTTTTTTAGAGGTGAAGCAAGGAAGATAAGTTTCCAAACATTTGTTGATAAATTCAGTCTGAAAATTTGTTTGTGGGTGATACCTTGAAATCATCTTCAGTTTGGTGCCAGTGTGGCGAAATAGTTATGTCCAAAAATGACTTGTGAAAGTTGCATCGCGATCTGAGACAATGGAAGAAGGGATTTTATGAAGATGGAAGATCTAGTCAATGAAAATTTGTGCGACTATGGAGGAGATATATGGATAGATGAGGGAACAAAATGACTATATTTGTAGAGACAATCAACCACAACCAAGATCATTGTCTTCCCTCCAGATTTAGGGAGCTCTTCAATGAAATCCAGTGAAATATATGTCCAAATATGTGTAGGGATGGGTAAGGATTCAAGTAATCCCGAAAGGAGTGTCGTTTCACCCTTGTGGAACTAGCAGCGATCACATTCAACCACCATCTATTGAATTTCCATTTTCATTCCCTTCCAAAATAAGTTAGGGTGTGTGCAAGAAGTTGAGGGTCTCTTTTGGCACGTTAGATGCAATACAAAACTGAAAAAACAAACATCCATCAACTTGCATGGATATTTTGAGACACTTACACAATGAATCTTGCGATCAGTAAAAAACAAGAAATGTAGGAAATTGAATGACCTTTCCAAATATATATTTTTTCCTACATTTTGAACTTCGCAATCAAATTCCACCAAAATTGGTCCAAAACATCATTATTCCTTTCCCCATAAATATAGGGATGTTAGGCATTTATTGCAACATATCCCCCATTCCTCCAATACTTCCAGCTATCCATCCCTAATGATGAGGGAATGGAAATCTTGTTATCCTGTAGAAAGAACACTGCTACCCACAACATCGATCACATCCATGAGTGGCATCGTCATCGTAGTTTGTGCAAAATCCAGTTAGATGACATGATTTTCCTTGATTGGTTCCTTAAACCTTAACCCCCCTTATTGCCAAGGATGTTGCATTTGAGCGCCCACAAACAGAGGAATAAGAAATCCTCAAAGCACAGCATGTCAACCTTATCTATGCCCAATCGGGTTAGCTTTACAACATCATACCTGATGCTCCTCATGATGGCTCCTCAAGGTGTGATACACGGAGGGAATCCCATGTTGTTGATGGAGTCATTGGATCTATCACCCAACACCCCCACTTGTATGCGGCCTATCGTTTGATTCCACCTCACTCCAGTAATGCTCTTAGCATTTCCCAACCTAGCTACGCCCCTAATTTTTTATGTGTAGCGTCTTATTTCAAAGCCACACCTTCATATGAATATCTCACACTTGTTCCCCACATTCATGGACCAAATTTCCTGGAACATGATTGTAATGGCCATACAGTAGGATTTACAGCCCCTCTAGCTTCTCCTTCCTACTACCCACCACCTGTGCAACCCACACTTGTTCTAGCCATGAGTCCTCATGCTCCTCAAGGATAGGTCTACACTCAGTAGAAGCTCCCTAATAAACCTACCCCCAATCACCAACAAGGGCAGGGAAGAAGACAAAGAGGTAGGAACTGAGGAAAAAAAAACCTCAAGGGGGCGATTAACAACCCAACCCTGCTAACAACAACCGAATTAACTCCCCCACACAAAACCCCCAACATCGACCTAGACATAGGAAGAACCCTCAGTTACAGAATAACCATTTGTAATTTTTATGGCCATTATAGACATTAGTGACCCTAGATGCATTGATTCCGCCACATATTACGAGCCAAAAATCAACTTGGAACCAATGTTGATGCTCCATCGCAACTAAACCCAACACAATAAGGTCCTCCTCCTATGGTACTGCAGAACCCATTATTGGATCAAGGTATGGTTACAACCCAACTATTGGTCCAACTAAACAGCGCAACCACTTCTTCGATTCAACCCCCTGATCCTGGTTTCCATCATCTTATAACATTATCATCTGACATCATACTACAAACTTGATGCAACTAATATGGATCCACCACGGAAACCATTAATCCCTCCATGAAATATACCTCCACCACTCTCGATATGTCTTTACATTTTCTGACACCCCTGATGGACGAGACTACCAAAGTCTCTTGGTTCCCTTTGCATTACATCACAGACACCCCAATGCTAGAGCCACTCTCAATTCCAGTATCAACGATGACTTGGACCAGTATCCCTCTACCACGTCCACTTTGGAAGTCCTCATAATTTTTCCTTTGCAATGCAAATCCTTGTTATCTGCTCTAGGTGTCATCGACCCCTTTGATTCCAAGTTGATCACTTTCAACTTGGATCAAGGAGAACCCTAAATTACATCATCCGTAGCCTTCCAAGTTCTTGGAAGGTTTTCATAATTTTGTTATTCATTAATGTATCATCGATGAGGATGCATCCACTTGTGTTATGTCAACCTTTGTTTGGCAGAAACTCAGATACCCAACACTTCAACCCTCAACCACTACCCTTCATGCTTACGATGGTCGCGCTACTCAATCATAAGGCGTTCTCATGAATTTTACCATGTTGATGGACATCGAGGTAGTGAACTCCCAACTAGATTCCAAACTCCTCCTTGTACATAGTTACATGTACGCAATGCGATTCGTTGCTTCCACTATTTTTCGACTCTTGATGTTCCCCCGTGATGGGAATATTTTGACTATCTACCAATTAATGTACTACGATCCTAAAGGACCGGCCACTCTGGAGCATTTCCTCCCTAAGGTTGACACCACCATCGACAACGTATCCATCACCTGCCTATTTTTCATTGTTCCAGGCCTACTTACCAACGCCCCTTTGATGGACACCTTTTCATCCCTCCCACCCCCTCCCTCTATGGATGAAATATAGGATTTTTGCACCATCACATCGAGTAACATTCCAACCTCATCACAACCTTAGCTGCAACCCCAATTGCAGACCCTGGGAATTATCGGGGTTCAATTCCCATACACACGATCTCCTTCCTCTTTCCACCCTCTGGAATTATAAGTAAACTAGTCATGGCTACACTCAACCTTCTAGGATTCACTTTGGGTATTCTAGTGTGGTACCTTGATCCACCCAACCCCACCCCAACACAACAAACTGTGTTGACACCATTCCAACCTATTGAGATGGTGTCACACCCAACTCCTAGTACACAAAAGACTACTTATGTATATACTCCGAACCCCTTGTGCTGAAACAATATTCCCAATATAGTCTACTTCCTCCTACCCAAAAACATATTTAGATTGTTTTGCATGGAGATGATGATCACAAAAAATTTGCAGTACAAGATCCAGATGTTGGAGATGCTCATCCCATGTTTTACTATAAATGAGGATATCATCAAAGAAGATAATAATGAAGTTCCACAAGTAGAAAAAAGGGGGGAATATATTATTCATCAATGCTTGGAATGTGGAAGGAGCATTAGTGAGGCCAAAGGGATTGACCAAAAACTCATAGTGGCCATCATGTGTGAGGTAATCCGTTTTAGGGATATCATCCTCATGAACCCAAATTTGGTGATACCCAGAACGAAGATCCAAGTTGGAGAAAAAATGAGCACCATGAATCTCATCAAGAAGGTCATCAACAACAAGAATTGGAAACTTATCCGTGATTGTGATGTGATTAAGAGCTAGAATGTCAATGTAGAGGCGCCATGACCCATATTTTTTCGGAATAGAAGAATTGGTGAAGAAAAGAATTTGGTACTAGGGTGAATAATACCTTGCTTCAGTAAGTCTAGAACGAGCATCTCAATCTCCGTCTTTTGGTGAAATGGGTAGCAATAGGGCCTGATGTTGGGAGGGACACTTCTAGGAAGGAGAGAATTACGATAGTCCTCTGGTCTTGAAAGTTGAAATCCCACTGTGAAGCAGACAACTAAACCCATATTTTGAAATTTAGCCACAAATGAAATATTTATTGAATGATGATTTGTACAATAAGTGGGAAGACCTTTTATAGGTCAAAACACACCATTTCAATGAAATGGTGTGACCCTATGTTCATATTAACTAATATTACATTTAATTATAAAAATAATTTACTCATAAATATTTAGATACATAACATTGCCACCATCTTTAGAACGCTTTGTCCTCAAAGGAAGGGTAAGGACGGGTATTGTTGACGAAACTATTTTGTCTCCCATGATGTGTCTTCATATGGAAAATTCTTCCACCTAATGAGATATTCCTTGAGTGTTCGAGAACGAAGCCTTCTTTCTCTGGTTGCAATGATTGCCTCTGGTTCCCAAATGATCCTTTCTTCATCATCTAACATATGAAGTATTGTTTTCACTGTTTGATGTTTCCCCAACATTTTTTTGAGACAAGATACATGGAAGACATTGTGGATATGACTTTTATCAGGTAATTGTAATTTATACACAACTTGACTAATCTTCTTGGTGATCTGGTATGACCCATAGAAATTTGAGGCCAACTTGTATTTTCCTCCAATTTTAAGAGATACCTATTTATAGGGTTGGAGTCTTACGAACACCCAGTCTCCTACTTCAAATTCTCTTTCAGTTCTGCATTGATCTGCTTGTTGCCTCATACGATTTTGTGCCATGACTAAGTTATCCTTGAGTAATTCAATGGTTTTTTGATATTTATCTATTTGTTTCCTTCTGGAACATTAGTGTTTTTTAGAACTAAATCCTTCCAATTTGGAGGTTCACACCTATATAAGGTTTGTAAGGGGATCATTTTTGCGGAGGTGTGGTAAGTTGAATTATACCACCATTCTGCTAAGTGTAACCATTGAGACCAATGGTTTCGTTTATCTGTTACGAAACAATGTATATATGCTTCTAAGCATTTATTAACGAATTCATTCTGACCATCTGTTTGGGGGTGGTAAGATGAGCTCATATTGAGTGATGTGCCTACTTGTTTGAAAAATTCCCTCCAAAATTTTCCATTAAATTTTGCATCTCTGTCACTGACGATGAATTTTGGGAAGCCATGTAATTTATAGACATTTTTTCAAAATACATCTACAATTTATTTTTCTGTGTCTATTTTTTTTATTGCCGTGAAATGAGCAAATTTGGTTAATCGATCGATCACTACAAGGATGTTGTCCTTTCCTTTTGATGGAGGTAACCCATCAATGAAATCCGTTGATATATCTTCCCATTTTTGGTTTAGAATGTGTAGGGGGTGGAGTAACCCCGGGGTTAAAACATTTTCACTTTTGTTCCTTTGGAATTTGTCGCATTATACCACATATTGTTGGATATCTTTTTGCATTGCCTTCTATAAAAATGACCTTCTTGCATTATAATAAGATTTGAAGAATCCTACAGGTCTTGCAGTTGGTGAGTCATGGGATTCCTTCATTGCCTTAACCTTGAACTTAGAGTTTGAGTTTAAATAAATCCTCCCCTTATACCACTACAACAAAAACTGGATTTAGCGTCTCTTTTTGCATCCTTTTTTGCGTCTAGGCCATCTTTCAGTGTATTTTTCTTCATTTTTTGGACAAAATGGCACAATTTCATAGTTTGGTGCTATTTTAGGCATTTTTTGCATCCTTTTTTAAAATATAGCACAAATTGCAGCGTAATTTGCACCAGGTTTTGCACCTGGTTATGTGCCAGGTTTTGCATCAGGTTTTGCGACAGGTTTTTAGCCTAGTTTTGCACCTAATTTTGTGCCTAGTTTGTACATCTACTCTTGTTGTGCCCCCTTTTACGCCCATGTTTGCCTCAACTTTTACCCCCTTGTTTTCATTCACTTTTGCATCCTTTTTTACATCCACATTTGCATCCACTTCTACTTCTTTTTTTGCATCCCTTCATGCGCCAAGTTTTGCATCAATTTTTACATCCTGTTTTGAGTCTAGTTTTGCATCTCATTTTGTTTTAGTGATTTTTGCATCCATTTTTTCGTCCACTTTTGCACCCATGTTTTCATCCCATTTTGCATCCCATTTTGCATCCATGTTTATGTCTTTTTTTGCATCTACTATTGCATCCACTTTTGTTGCGTACCAATTCACACCCATTTTTGCGCTTATTTTTACACCCACTTTTGCTTCAACTTTTGCATCCACGTTTGCATCTTTTTTTGAATCCAATTTTACATCAGTTATTGCATCCCTTTATGCATCTATTTTTGCATCCACTTTTGCATCCGGTTTTGTATTGGGTGTTACGACTACTTTTGCATCTAGTTTTGCATCTACTTTTGTTGCATCCACTTTCGCATCCAAATTTGTATCCAATTTTACATCCATGGTTGTATCCACTTTTGCGCCAATTTTTTCATCATGTTTTGCTTCCATGATTGCATCATTTTTTGCATCCACTTTTGCATCACCTTTTGCATTCATTTTTGATGCACCCCATTATGCACCCACTTTTGCGCCTACTTTTGTTGCATCCTTTTTTCCATCCATGTTTTTATCCACTTTTGCATCCAGTTTTACACCCAAATGTTGAAGATGAAAATGAGGATAATGATTATGATATTGAGGATGGTTATGATGATGATGATAATGTTGTTGATAATGAGGAGAATGATGACAATGACGATGATGATGACGATTATGATGATGATGATGATGAGGATAATGTCAATGATGACATTGCCGATGATTATGATGGCAATGAAATGAATGATGATGATGGTGATGATGACAATGGCAATGATGATAAATACAATGAGAATGATGATGTTGATCATCTTAAAAAATAAGTTGTTATTTGTCATGCATAAATTGTGTGTGTCCTCCATGACCCTTTTCCACTAATCACATATTTTGGGTAGATGCTATTTCTTATGCCAAAGGTAATGATGAATAGCTGATGAAAATGTCAATAATCATGATGATGATGATGTCAAGGACAATGGTGATGATGATGACATGGATGATGATTATGCTGATGATGATGACTATTGTGATTATCATGATGATAATGACAAAGATGACGATGATGATCATGATCCTCATCATTTCCATTATCATCATCATCAAAAACATCATCACTGTCATTGTCATCTAGTTCATCATCATCATCATTTAAAGCATATGGGATATGTTTACCATTTAAATCATGCATAATAAGTGGGACTATTCTAAAACACCCCACCAAAGTACAAAATTCAAACCACAAGGGAAACATAATATTGAAATTGTTCCAATTTTCTTTCTCCCAACAAAACATGCTTCATTTTAGGGAATAATGTTAAAATCCATACATTCATAGTCCATCCATACTATACTTGTAATAAATGTAAATATAATACTTAACCAAATTTATAAAATAGGTAAATATTTTATAAACACCCTTATGATATATAAACTTCTTTCACCTTAATAATGGTAAAATATGTAAATATAATAATAATATATAATTAATATAAATATGTTACTATAGTTCATATGTTAAAAGATTTAATATAAATATATATATATAGTTCATATGTTATGTGATTTAATATAATTAAATATATACACATATTATTTACTTATACATTATACAAATTAAAATATAGATTAAAACCTATGAAGTTTCATAGGGAGGCGAAGCAAAACATGAAGGATTTATCAAATATAGATCTATGTACAACTACCCATTTCCCAAAGGGGCTTCTGCTAAATCAGTCTATGGATTCGGGGTTATGAGTATCAATTTGGTCCGTCTAGTTCATTCCCAATTTGGCCATGAGAGGATTTAATTTAGTCATGAGAATATTTAATATTATTCTACCCATGAGGACTTCTTAGGGCGCCCAGTTGGCAACGTGGGCGTCTTGATTCTCGGGCCAGGCCGTTCAAAGCCTGGTTTTTCGGGATGGATCAAAGTAAACTAGGAGCTCTACCACTGTTGATGCCTCTATTGTCTCTATCTTAGATGTTTCTCTCTTAGATACTATATAATATATACCTATGCTGGTGGTGCTACTGATGCTAAGTCACCAAAATTTAGATCACTATCTCGCGATTGGATTTTGTATTACTATAGATTGGCATTTACAACTATGTTTTATGAGAGGGATTGACACAGATGGACTAATTAGGAATAGCTAGGATAAGACCCAGCCAAGAGACCTAATCTGAGTATCCATACCTCAAACTCTACAAGGGTACTGTTGCAGCTGCAACATTTTCCTGAAATTCTAAAAATTTTAGGACCCTCCTTTGCTTGGATTAGTTTGATTTTCTGCTTGAAATTGGTATAAGAACTTTCAGAGAGACGTTGCTGGTGCTTGGATTGAGCTACCCATTATCTTGATTTCTTCCTCTGATGCCTTAAGTCATCCACTATGTGATCAAGTCCTATCGCTGCCCTTAAGCGCATTTGAAAGCTTGCTGGAATCGGAAGATGAGTTGTTTTGGTCTTCCGCAGTTGCGGATGGGTCTTAGCTTTGGTCCTCCGTAGTTGTGGACAGTTTTTGCTTTGCAGAAAGAAAACCCTCCGACTTCCGACCTGTTGGGTTTTTCGCGTTGGACGCTTTTTGGTTCGGCATCGGAAGCTTTTATGATTTTTTCTTCCGCCGTTGCGGATGGGTTTTCGATCTGTGACTTTCGGTTTTCTCCCGATTCGAGTGATTTTTTCAACTACTTTTGAGTTTTGAGTCAGAACCGTTTATCATGTCATTTTTCCCCGTTGCGGAAAGATTCAAACTTTCATCTCCCAATCTAAAGCCTTCCGACGTCCGATCCTTCAACTGCTACTCGATTGAATAACCAAAACGGAAGAGCTTTGATCGTCCGCCGTGGCGGAAGAACGTTAGCTTTCATCCTCCGATTCGAAAAACTTCTGACGTCCGATTTTCTAATTTTGTTTTTCCGCCATGCGGGTCTCCGCGGCTGGGCCTACATTTTTCCCGTCCGCCGTTGCAGAAGGGAGATTACTTCCGACCCCGATTCAAAAGCTCGCCGATGTCCGATATTTTCTCCTCGCAAGTGTAAGAGATATATATATACGGGGACGGTGTATTGTTATTCCATTGTTATTTTAATTGCCAAGCACTGTCGCCATCGAGCTGTCGTCTTCTTGAGGTAGCAAATTTCCTCGCTATCGGTGTACCCGCATCCAGGTGGCTACTGCGGAGGCCTGACCGTCATCAACCCGCCATACTCGCCGTTTCACTAGGTAGGATCCTCGTCGTTTTTCCCGTTCCATTTGAACTATTAATGGTTTTCTACGGTGGTTTTAGGTCCCTGGCCGTTTTCCTCGACCCGCTAGGTTATACGCTTAGATAAGTGGAGATTTTATCTTTTTTGATCGTGGGAGGGAAATTTAACCATCAGACCAGCTTTGATTTTTTCCACCACCGTTCTTTTTGATACCCTGCGCATAGGGATTGAAAGGTTTCGGCGCAGACGGTCGTTACGCCGTCTACACCAAACCGCCCTTCACAGTTATGATGGGTATGAGGTAGGTCTACCATGGACTGCTTTAGAGGTTTGGGGCTATCTATCCTGTGGTGCGTTACCCGCATTTTAAGCCCTAGCCGTTTCCACCTTCACGGTTTTGCGCATCCTCGTCGAGCCTAGTATTGAACACGTGGCTTGCCGGAGGAGATATGTCTTTTCCATTGGTGTAGGAGTGGAGCCGTTGAGAAAGCGTCATAGTTACTACTGTTGTTTCTCGCACTCCTTAAACCCCAGCCGTTTTGTACCTATATACTTCAAGCTACCCCTGTTGAGCTCAGTGATCCAGCCCCAGCCTGTGGGAGGAAATTTATCGTTATTCTTAGTTTGTTGACCAAAGGGGCGTGGGTATGGTTTTGCTAAGGCGCCGTTGAAATCCTGCGTAGATGCTACGATCTTCCCCGCGTAGCAAAAGGACCATGGCATGCATAGAGAGTAGAATTGGGTGGCCTATTGATGTAGATTTCCTTGTCATCTTGAACGTGGTTGATATAGTTGTTCAATATCATTCAACAGTAGTAGATTTCTATTTTTTACTATATGTGACATGTTTTGCATCATGCTAGATATAGACAAGGTCATAAAATGCTGCACTTTGGTTGTAACAGTTTAGATTAGTTAGGCCATGTTAGGCTATCCATGCATACATTTGTCTCTTTAACAAATTGCTGTCATAATACAAATTGAAGAAATAAAACGCTGCACACTGCCATAAAAAATGTATGCACCTTGAATTTCTCAATGTTACAATGTTATATATGGCAGGAAGAATTCGAATCCACCATGTCCAAGAGGCAGAAGAAGAAGGCCCCTGTGGTCGAAGAAGAACCAGAAGTAGAGGTTGTCACGAAGACCGAATACATATATGAAGACACTCAATGTGTTTCTCGTGTTGAACCCAAGTACAAATGGGGTGAAATATATAGATTGATTTCCCACAGGGAGATTCCCAACACGAGCCTCGAAGAAGAATCCATCTATCCTAACATAGAGAAATCTGCTCTCATGAAAGTTGCCACTAGGCCCGAGCTGTTCCCATGCTCTGAGGTAATTGGCTGGGTTTTTCCCCAGGCAGATACAACCACGATGATTCTGGGAAATGTTGAAGGACAGGGCTATGCTGCGTTTAGCCCTACATATGTAGCGTTGGCTTATCACCTACTAGAAGCCCAAGTTTTCTTATCTAATGATTGGCTGAACAGCATCAGAATGGACCTGGTGGAAACTCTTAAGAGAATGCTGTTGCAGGGAAAGAATTACCAGTACAGACCGACAAGTGAGTATGATACAGCGAACTTGAGGGCTCCCTATAGATTTATAGCTCTGATTCTTAATAGGGTATTTGGGAGAGCTCATGGCAGACTCTTCAAGCTATAGTGGATCCCCATCATTTTCCATGTGGCCACCCAAGGGACAATTTTCAATTGGGCCAGCATGGTATCCAGCAGTCTTTCTTCTTGCTTGACCTCAGCCTTGGAGGGAGAGTCCCGGAAAAGATCGGAATTCTATATGAGTTCAATATTGATAGACTGCATATTGTGCAACCAGCCTTTCCCCGGTCTCAGGTGCATCTGGGACAGGGAAAGAATGCCTGTTTATGCCTCTTATAGACCATTGTGGGCTCACCAGTACCATAGCCATTACAGAGAGGTCTGTGAGCACTTCATTATGCCACTGTACACACTCATTTTTCGGAAGGAGTGTGACTGTATATCGGAAGAAGCCATGCAAGTAATAGAATAATACGCAGATTATTACTTAATTGAAAATGGCATGTACTTCTGGATGTTTGGAGGATCAAGAACACCTTCACTACTGCCCAAATATGCAACAGATTACATAGTCCACAAGGAGGCAGTCAGACAAGTGTTCATAGATGGAATAGGTAGTTTTATGTTCGAACATAAGAAGACTGCCTACCCTCCTTTGCCATTCAAGCTAGGAAGCTACAAATTCACCAAGGTGAAACAAGCTGCTGAATTCATAGAGGAGTTGGAGAAGTTCCATTTTGGCGAGATGCCTTTCCGGAGAAATGATACTCATGGGAAAGTAGCGGAGCACTGTAAAGAGCATAAGGTGCATTTTGAGTATACCCACCATTTCGATAGGGATGAATCTGTCTTCCGGAATGCCCCTAACATGACAGCACTGAAGAGAATATTCAAGAAGAAAATCACTACCATAGGTGGGAAAGGGGATGAACAGGCTAAGGCTGAGGAAGAAGCCAAAAGGAGAAATGAAGAGGCCCAGAGGTTAGTGAAAGAAGCTACAGAAAGGATGCATACAGAAGGAGAAAGAAGAGCTGCTTAGGAAGCAACTGAGAAAGCAAAGGAAGCAGCCAAAGAAGCAGAAGAAGCAAAGAGAAAGCTTGATGAGGAGCTCCAAAAGCAAGAAGCTGAAAGAATAAAGTTGACACAGTAGTCAGCTTCTGAAACAGCAGCAGGGCAGGCTCAGGAAGTGGATAACCCCGAGGTTCAGACCCCTCAAGTACCTGCTACCAGCATACCCATGGGCCCCACACTCAAGCTGGTCCCTTTTGTACAGGAAAAGGGAAAGGAAATCCCTGATTTCAACACTATATATTATGATAGGGCAACGAAGAGAATAATAAAGAGGACAGAGAGGAAAGTTGAGGCGGAAGGTCTACCTAGTAAAATGATAACAGATACGACTGTTATGTTAGGAATTGACCAGGATCCGAGATTTACCCTAAGAGCTGGGTCTACGTTCATCCAAGCTTCAGAAGATAATGTAGGAAAGATAATGATAGACTTGGAGCAATCCAAGAAATCTTCTGCTCAATTAAAGGATACATTGAGGAAGGAGAGGGAGGAAAGCAACAGGCTCAAAAGGAAATATGAAGATGTGCAACGGGAAATGAAATCCTCAAGAGCTGAAGTAGAGGCCCTTCAAGTAGAAATGCAAGTCAAGGAATCAGCACAGGAGGCCCTATAGAAAGTGCAGAAGGAATGCCAATATCTAAAGAGTGAGAAGGGACAGCTACTGGCAAAGGTGGAGGAGCTAGAAGAGCAGCTGAAGATCCTCTTGCATGCCAATGATCTACACACCCAAGAACTGAAAAAGGAACATCAGGAGCAGATTTCTTCTTTGACCACTACTTTGGAAGTGGCAAGAGAACAGCAGGTTAATCTCCAGCCTTTCAAGGAGCATGTATTGACCCAAAAAACCAACATGCTGTAGCTGCAGACTGCTGTTGAAGAAGAAAGATGCAGAGTGCTGCAAATCAATGGCAGGTTGGAGGAGATCCTGGACACTGCATCCTACTTTGTGGACCGATCCCAGGACGTCTTAGAGGTCCTAACTGCAAGAATGGCAAGGTTGGAGAACAACAAAGAAACCCCAGCGGATCTACTGACAAAAGACCAGCAGGCCCTCAAACGGGACTATAACCTAGTGGAGTTTGCTATTAACACCGCTGAAGACTTCAAGAAGGCAGTAAAGAAGACCAAGGGATTATGCACCGAGTTTTTCAGAAGACTTCTCATTACATATAACCAGTGCCAGATAGAAGCAGAAGAGAGGCTTGAAGCTTTCCCAGATCACGATGCCTTTGTGGAGCTATTGCAGAAGAGATTCCAGGAGGAAGAAGCTAAGGTGCAGGATATCAAATCCCTGGATGATCTGATCTTGAGAATCCAAGTAGCTCATCTAGCTGTCAGTGTACAGCTTCTGGAAGATCAGCTCTGATTGAGTACATCCAGGGTCGAGGCTATCAAGAATCAAGCTGAGAAGTTTGAGATAAATATTCAGTTTTTAGAGCCTTGTGCTTTTGAAGGCATCACTAATGAAGCTGCAGTGTGGAGGAAGTTTCTAGATAGTCAAGTGGGCCCCTCCTCATGAAGGATCAGTCATTATTGTAATTTGTAACTATTTTGTAAAACATTTAAGGAAAGTAGAACATTGGGAGAAGAGAGGTTGGGAAGCCCAAAGGTCACTTTGGGCAGCCCAACAGTCTGACCTTTTTGTATAAATGTAAAAGACTTATAAGGAAATAGGAATTTTTCCCAGTGAGATGGGTGAAGACATATTGTAAGAAGAACTATTTCCTTTTGCAATAAAAAATTACAGTTTGCCTGTTGGAGAAAGCTTGGTGGAATATTCAAATGTTGTACTATGGATTTGTTGAAGAGGAACTATTTCATTTTCAGCTTTGTATCCATTAACTGTGAGACCGTTCTAACTCATTGAACCTATGTTCTTGTATGAATGTTTTCCGGTTTATTTTATGAAGATTTCCACTAGGAGTAATGAATGTTGTTCATAAACAATTGGCTATCTGGTTGTGAAATATCTTTAATTGTTCATGCGATATGGGAAGTAATATCATCTAACTGTAGTTTCTCTTATGTTGCATGCATGATTTCCATTACTCATAATTTAATTCAGTTTGCTCCCCGGGGATAGATAGATAGGTAGTTAGTTTATTTCATGACTGCATATGTGATTGGGAGGCTTGGGAGCCTAAGACAAGAGGTAAGAACCTACATATCACATTGTGATGCTCCTCGCATCCTCATCATCCTGCATTGTTAATTAGGCCTTTGCATTTCATACATTAAGTCAAAATTACAAAAAACTCAGTGGACCGGGCCGCAACCGGTAAAACCTTTGTTTTGTTACTTGACCTACGGTAGCTGGACCGCAAATCGGACTGATTCCCTATACCAAACAGTCAACGGGCTAGTTGGGAAATTTGATTGGGGAGAATCCCTTACTGTTGTCGCCTGTGAATTTCCAGGCCTCAACAGAATTGGCGCTAGAAGGAGGGCCGCCAGTGAATGGCTGGCCATGGAAACTTAGTTTTCCCAAGATTACCTTACCAGCAGATAATTTGAAGCTTTCAGCCTGACCCAAGTACTTACAGGTTTCGATTATGCTTTGAATTAAGAAATCCTGTTCTCACCCTGCGTTGCTCTTTGCTCAGATTTTGTTCTTTGGCCTGTGCCTATGGCTGGCATAAATGCAAACTAGCCCAACCCATTGCCTGCATGGAGAGCTAGATCCCCTCTGAACCTTACACCGCCTTTGCATAACCTACCTCAGGCCTTTGACAAACTGTTTCCTAGGTTTGACCCCGAAGAAAGGACTGCTGTGGATGACCACCTGCAAAGCTTTTATCTAGCATTAGAAGGGCTAAGGGCTGGGGAGTATGAAGATGTGGTCTGTAGAATTTTCCCGCACACCCTGAAAGGAGCAGCAGCGTCCTGGTATTTCAGTCTCCTTGCAAATTCTATTCCCGACTGGAATACTTTTGAAATAATATTGAGAAATAAATATGCAACTCAGAGAACTCATGCCTCATTAATGAAAGGTCTCGGTTTGTTAAGAAAAGAGAAGAATGAGAAGGTACATATTTTCACTCAACGATTTTCAATATACCTAAATAAATTCTCTAAAGCTGACAGACCCTCAGACAAGGTCTTAATTGAGTATTATACCTCAGCCCTAGGGCCTGAGCTGGCCATGTTTGCCAAGATGAAAGCCAAACCCACATTGGTAGAGACGTATGAAGAGGCTGAAAGAGTAGAGGCTGAGAGGGAAAGTGTAGAATATTATCCTGATTTACCTGGAGAGAAAACCACAGAAAGAAGAGTTTTGGTGTTGTCCAAACCCATAGAGGAGCACTCCCATGATCTTGAGGGAATGATGAAAATGATGCAGAAGCTTTCCAACCGAATAATAGATCTGGAAAAGGAAAGAGACATTCAGAAAACGTATAAGCCCTACTATCCGAAAAGAGAGGATAAAAACCAATGGAAAATTCCTTCCCCAAATTTAGCCTCAATAAATATAACAAAAATAGGGGGGGATAATTTCTGTACTTTTCACTAGCAACCTCACTCTGAGAAGAAGTGCCCTCAATGGTTGAATTCAATGTCTTTGGTAATAAATAAGTTGCTGAATTCCAAATTGACTAAAGACAGTGGTGAAGAAGGAGGAAAAGAGCAGACCATAGAAAAGCAAGATGATGATACAATATTCTTATGGAATGGTGTTTCACTGTTCAACACAGAAGAAAATACTCTCAAGTCTCAATATACACCTACATCCACAGAAGATAAGAACCTAGAAATTAAGGACAATGCAATACTTCCAAAGGTTAAAAATTTGCAAGAGAATGTCAAGAGGTAGGAAGATATGAATGCTAAAGATGACACACCTGAAGCCACTACTTGCAAACAAGAAACAGAGCCACTCGTTGAGCCTGCCAAACCTGTGGAAGATGATGAGGACAGAAAAGCTGACAAACTTAAAGAGGAGATGCCCACCACAAACCAACCTGTGGAAGTAAAGATCGAATTAAATAGGACAATGAAAACTAGCGCTCCACCTTTCCTGGTGACTCTTGAAATTTTGAATCATAAGGTGCATAATTGTTTGGTGGACTCTGGATCATCGATGAATGTTATGCCTCTGGCAGTTTGCAAAAAACTTAATGGGCAGCTAAAACCTACTATTTGGGATGTCACTCAACTTGACAAAACTAGTGTCAAAGTAGTGGGGGAGATGGAGAACGTTCTGATTCGATTATCTGCAAATAAAAGGATATTTCATTACTTTGACATTGTAGTAGCAGACATACCTGATGGTTATGGAATGATCCTAAACCGAGATTGGACAGTGAGACTGAATGGGTACTTTGCTGCAGATTGGTCTCATTTGTGGTTACCTCAAAAGGGCAGCCCAAACCTGATAAAGATATTAAGAGAGCCCTACATGAAGCACAATGTCACTAAACTAGGAGAGGGAAACGAATCTGCTAATTCTGTCCTGGGAAATTATCTGACTGAGTGTAAGCTGAGACATCATACCCCAAGCAAGGCCAGTTCTCTGACTGACACTCAGCCTGAGCTCCTTCAACTTCCTCAGGCTATAAGAGATGATTGTAGGATAGTGGATATGGGTTCAGTTTCAAAACTAGCCCAGCTAGACCATGGTTAGATATCTCATATCTATGATCCAGCCCACCCTTTAGCTCTCTAGATTTAAATTTTTGTAGGAGTGGGCAATTTTTTCTTTTCTTTTTCTTTGTACATAAATAAATTGTTTGTTTTGATGCTTTGAGGCTGTTTTCTTTTGATTCAATACTGTTTTCTTTTGATTTACTGCTTTGCTAGCATTTGTTTTGGTCTTGAATAAAGAGGAAAAATTTTGGTTGCAATGGGGACATCAGGGTTCTTTATTAACTGAAATCTTGAGCGAAAGACTGTGCTTTAAAGTATAGAATGTCTTCTAGTAACAGTTTTCCTAACTGGGAATGCATTCATTGAAGTCTTACTTGACCCAGTAAATAGCTCAGAAGTAAAAGAGGTCTGGAATACTATTTCGAGGCTCCATCCATTCCACATTTTAAATATCCAAGGGGGTGATAGCAAAAGACCCACAGAAAGGAAGCAGAGTAAGACAGTATATCATATAAATGATCCCATGTCATATATTCAGAAAAGCAAAAGCTATCAAGAGTCAAAACTCCTTAAAGAAAAACAATACATTTCAAAGCAAAATATCAAGACATGAAGTACTAAATGGCCACAAGATCCTCTCCGTCCGTGAATTGAAATATGAAGTACATTGTTCACACAAAAGGACACTATGGGATAGAGGATCCTGAATTAAAATTCAGTAAGAAAGGCCTGCAGCAGGACTCATATCAAAAGAACTAAAGTTCAAAAGGCACAAAAGTGCAGTTGGCATGGGAATGAGGAACAAAAGGATAATAATGTTTACTCTCTGTTACAACCCTGTGGTGTCCAAGCTGTAAACTACCTAAGGACAGGAAAAATAAACCTCACTTATTTGGCCTCAAAAGAGTTACTCAGACTTGCAATATTTCTGATGCTACCATTTCCCAAAGAATAGACTACTTCTCAATGGTTTAAATGCTTAAGCTGGCCAGCCCAAGGATAAAGACATCTAGAAGATTTCAAATTTTATTCAGACGATCTTGCACTGGGAAGAAGTTAATTCAAAAATCTGGGGTTCACCAGGTAGTCGCCAATTGTTGCAGCTGCAACATTTTCTCGAAATTCTAAAAATTTTAGTACCCTCCTTTGCTTGGATTAGTTTGATTTTCTGCTTGAAATTGGTATAAGAACTTTCAGAGAGACGTTGCTAGTGCTTGGATTGAGCTACCCATTGTCTTGATTTCTTCCTCTGATGCCTTAAGTCATCCACTATGTGATCAGGTCCTATTGCTGCCCTTAAGCACATTTGAAAGCTTGCTGGAATCGAAAGATGAGTTGTTTTGGTCTTCCACAGTTGCGAATGGGTCTTAGCTTTGGTCCTCCGCAGTTGTGGACGATTTTTTCTTTGCGGAAAGAAAACCCTCTGACTTCCGACCCGTTGGTTTTTTCACGTTGGACGCTTTTTAGTTCGGCATCGGAAGATTTTATGATTTTTCCTTCCGCCGTTGCGGATGGGTTTTCGATTGTGACTTTCGGTTTTCTCCCGATCCAAGTGATTTTTTCAATTGCTTTTGAGTTTTGAGTCGGAACCATTTATCATGTCATTTTTCCTCGTTACGGAAAGATTCAAACTTTCGTCTCCCGATCTAAAGCCTTCCGACGTCCGATCCTTCAACTGCTACTCGATTGAATGACCAAAACGAAAGAGCTTTGATCATCCACCGTAGCGGAAGAACGTTAGCTTTCATCCTCCGATTCGAAAACCTTTCGACGTCTGATTTTCTGATTTTGTTTTTCCTCCATGCGGGTCTCTGAGGCT
>LPNX011037444.1:0-20127 GCA_001517045.1 Pseudotsuga menziesii | reverse complement strand
ACGGTGTATTGTTATTCCATTGTTATTTTAATTGCCAAGCACTGTTGCCATCGAGCTGTCGTCTTCTTGAGGTAGCAAAGTTCCCCGCTGTCAGTGTACCCGCATCCAGGTGGTGATTGCGGAGGCTTGACCATCATCAACCCGCCATACTCATCGTTTCGCCAGGTAGGATCCTCGTCGTTTTTCCCGTTCCATTTGAACTGTTAATGGTTTTCTACGGTGGTTTTAGGTCCCTGACCGTTTTCCTCGACCCACTAGGTTATACGCTTAGATAAGTGGATATTTTATCTTTTTTGACCGTGGGAGGGAAATTTAACCATCAGACCAGCTTTGATTTTTTCCACCACCGTTCTTTTTGATACCCTGCGCATAGGGATTGAAAGGTTTCGGCGTAGACGGTCGTTACGCTGTCTGCGCCAAACCGCCCTTCACAATTATGATGGGTATGAGGTAGTTCTACCATGGACTACTTTATAGGTTTGGGGCTGTCTAGCCCGTGGTGCGTTACCTGCATTTTAAGCCCTAGCCATTTCCACCTTCGCGGTTTTGCGCATCCTCGTCGAGCCTAGTATCGAACCCGTGGCTTTCCGGAGGAGATATGTCTTTTCCATTGGTGTAGGAGTGGAGCCATTAAGAAAGCATCATAGTTACTACTGTTGTTTCCTGCATTGCTTAAACCCCAGCCATTTTGTACCTATATACTTCAAGCTACCCCTGTTGAGCTTAGCGGTCAAGCCCCAGCCTGTGGGAGGAAATTTATCGTTATTCTTAGTTTGTTGACCAAAGGGACGTGGGTATGGTTTTGATAAGGCACCGTTGAAAGCCTACGTAGCTGCTACAATATTCCCCGCGCAGCAAAAGGAACATGGCACGCATAGAGAGCAGAATTGGGTGGCCTATTGATGTAGATTTCCTTGTCATCTTGAACGTGGTTGATATAATTGTTCAATATCATTCAGCAGTAGTAGATTGCTATTTTTTGCTATATGTGACATGTTTTGCATCATGCTAGATATAGACAAGGTCATTAAATGTTGCACTTTGGTTGTAACAGTTCAGATTATTTAGGCCATGTTAGGCTAACCATGCATACATTTGTCTCTTTAACAAATTGCCGTCATAATACAAATTGAAGAAATAAAACGCTACACATTGTCATAAAAAATGTCTGCACCTTGAATTCCTCAATGTTACAATTTTATATATGGCAGGAAGAATTTGAATCCACCATGTCCAAGAGGCAGAAGAAGAAGGCCCCTGTGGTTGAAGAAGAACCAGAAGTAGAGGTTGTCACGAAGACTGAATACATATATGAAGACACTCAATGTGTTTCTGGTGTTGAATACGAGTACAAATGGGGTGAAATATATAGATTGATTTCCCGTAGGGAGGTTCCCGACACAGGCCTCGAAGAAGAATCCATCTATGCTAACATAGATAAATCTGCTCTCATGAAAGTTTCCACCAGGTCCGAGCTGTTCCCATGCTCTGAGGTAATTGGCTGGATTCTGCCACAGGAAAATACAACCACGATGATTCTGGGAAATGTTGAAGGACAGGGCTATGCTGCGTTTAGCCCTGGATATGTAGCGTTGGCTTATCACCTACCAGAAGCCCAAGTTTTCTTATCTGATGATTGGCTGAATAGCATCAGAATGGACCTAGTGGAAACTCTTAAGAGAATGCTGTTGCAGGGAAAGCATTACCGGTACAGACCGACAAGTGAGTATGATACAACGAAATTGAGGGATCCCTACAGATTTATAGCTCTGATGCTTAATAGGGTATTTGGGAGAGCTCATGGCAGACTCTTCAAGCTAGAGTGGATACCCATCATTTTCCATGTGGCCACCCAAGGGACAATTTTCAATTGGGATAGCATGGTATCCGGCAGTCTTTCTTCTTGCTTGACCTCAGCCTTGGAGGGAGAGTCCTGAAAAAGATCAGAATTCTATATGAGTTCAATATTGATAGACTGCATATTGTGCAACCAGCCTTTCCCCGGTCTTAGGTGCATCTAGGACAGGGAAAGAATGTCTGTTTATGCCGCTTATAGACCATTGTGGGCTCACCAGTACCATAGCCATTACAGAGAGGTCTGTGAGCACTTCAGTATGCCACTGTACACACTCATTTTCTGGAAGGAGTGTGACTGTATGTTGGAATAATCCATGCAAGTAATAGAAGAATATGTGGATTATTACTTAACTGAAAATAGCATGTACTTCTAGATGTTTGGAGGATCAAGAACACCTTCATTGCTGCCCAAATATGCAACAGATTACATAGTCCACAAGGAGGCAGTCAGACAAGTGTTCATAGATGGAATAGGCAGTTTTCTGTTCGAACATAAGAAGACTGCCTACCCTCCTTTTCCATTCAAGCTAGGAAGCTACAAATTCACCAAGGTGAAACAAGCTGCTGAATTCATAGAGGAGTTGGAGAAGTTCCGTTTTGGCGAGATGCCTTTCCGGAGAAATGATACTCACGGGAAAGTAGCGGAGCACTGTAAATAGCATAAGGTGCATTTTGAGTATACCCACCATTTCAATAGGGATGAATCTGTCTTCCGGAATGCCCAAAACATGACAGCACTGAAGAGAATATTCAAGAAGAAAATCACTACCATAGGTGGGAAAGGGGATGAACAGGCTAAGGCTGAGGAAGAAGCCAAAAGGAGAAATGAAGAGGCCTAGAGGTTAGCGAAAGAAGCTGCAGAAAGGCTGCATACAGAAGGAGAAAGAAGAGCTGCTCAGGAAGCAGCTGAGAAAGCAAAGGAAGCAGCCAAAGAAGCAGAAGAAGCAAAGAGAAAGCTCGATGAGGAGCTCCAAAAGCAAGAAGCTGAAAGAATAAAGTTGACACAGCAGTCATCTTCTGAAACAGCAGCAGGGCAGGCTCAGGAAGTGGATAACCTCGAGGTTCAGGCCCCTCAAGTACCTGCTACCAGCATACCCATGGGCCCCACACTCAAGCTGGTCCCTTTTGTACAGGAAAAGGGAAAGGAAATCCCTAATTTCAACACTATATATTATGATGGGGCAACGAAGAGAATAATAAAGAGGACAGAGAGGAAAGTTGAGGCAGAAGGTCTTCCTGGTAAAATGATAACAAATATGGCTGTTATGTTAGGAACTGACCAGGATCCGAGATTTACCCTAAGAGCCGGGTCTGCATTCATCCAAGCTTCAGAAGATAATGTAGGCAAGATAATGATAGACTTGGAGCAATCCAAGAAATCTTCTGCTCAATTAAAGGATACATTGAGGAAGGAGAGGGAGGAAAGCAACAAGCTCAAATGGAAATATGAAGATGTGCAACGGGAAATGAAATCCTCAAGAGCTCAAGTATAGGCCCTTCAAGTAGAAATGCAAGTCAAGGAATCAGCACAGGAAGCCCTAGAGAAAGTGCAGAAGGAATGCCAAGATCTAAAGAGTGAGAAGGGACAGCTACTGGCAAAGGTGGAGGAGCTAGAAGAGCAGCTGAAGATCCTCTTGCAGGCCAATGATCTGCACACCCAAGAACTGAGAAAGGAACATCAGGAGCAGATTTATTCTTTGACCACTACTTCGGAAGTGGCAAGAGAATAGCAGGTTAATCTCCAGCCTTTCAAGGAGCATGTATTGACCCAGAAAACCAAGATGTTGCAGCTGCAGACTGCTGTTGAAGAAGAAAGATGCAGAGTGCTGCAAATCAATGGCAGGTTGGAGGAGATCCTGGACACTGCATCCTACTTTGTGGACCGATTCCAGGATGTCTTAGAGGTCCTAACTACAAGAATGGCAAGGTTGGAGAACAACGAAGAAACCCTAGCAGATCTACTGGCAAAAGACCAGTAGGCCCTCAAACGAGACTATAACCTAGTGGAGTTTGCTATTAACACTGTTGAATACTTCAAGAAGGCAGTAAAGAAGACCAAGGGATTATGCACCGGATTTTTCAGAATACTTCTCATTACATATAACCGGTGCCAGATAGAAGCGGAAGAGAGGCTTGAAGCTTTCCCAGATCATGATGCTTTTGTGGAGCTATTGCATAAGAGATTCCAGGAGGAAGAAGCTAAGGTGCAGGATATCAAAGCCCTGGATGATCTAATCCTGAGAATCCAAGTAGCTCATCCAGCTGTTAGTGCATAGCTTCTGGAAGATCAGCTCCGATTGAGTACATCCAGGGTTGAGGCTATCAAGAATCGAGCCAAGAAGTTTGAGATAAATATTCAATTTTTAGATCCTTGTGCTTTTGAAGGCATCGCTAATGAAGCTGCAGCGTGGAGGAAGTTTCTAGATAGTCAAGTGGGCCCCTCCTCATGAAGGATCGGTCATTATTGTAATTTGTAACTATTTTGTAAAACATTTAAGGAAAGTAGAACATTGGGAGAAGAGAGGTTGGGAAGCCCAAAGGTCACTTTGGGTAGCCCAACAGTCTGACCTTTTTGTATAAATGTAAAATACTTATAAGGAAATAGGACTTTTTCCCAGTGAAACGGGTGAAGACATATTGTAAGAAGAACTATTTCCTTTTGCAATTAAAAATTACAGTTTTCCTGTTGGAGAAAGCTTGGTGGAATATTCAAATGTTGTACTATGGATTTGTTGAAGAGGAACTATTTCGTTTTCAGCTTTGTATCCATTAACTGTGAGACCGTTCTAACTCATTGAACCTATGTTCTTGTATGAATGTTTTTCGGTTTATTTTATGAAGATTTCCACTAGGAGTAATGAATGCTGTTCATAAACAATTGGCTATCTGGTTGTGAAATATCTTTAATTGTTCATGCGATATGGGAAGGAATATTAGCTAACTGTAGTTTCTCTTATGTTGCAAGCACGCTTTCCATTACTCATAATTTAATTCAGTTTGCTCCCCGGGGATAGATAGATAGGTAGTTAGTTTATTTCATGACTGCATATGTGATTGGGAGGCTTGGGAGCCTAAGACGAGAGGTAAGAACATGTGCATCACATTGTGACACTCCCCGCATCCTCATCATCCTGCATTGTTAATTAGGCCTTTTCATTTCATACATTAAGTCAAAATTACAAAAAACTCAGTGGACCGGGCCGCAACCGGTAAAACCTTTGTTTTGTTACTTGACCTACGGTAGCCGGACCGCAAACCGAATGGATTCCCTATACCAAACAGTCAACGGGATAGTTAGGGACATTGATTGGGGAGAATCCCTTACTGTTGTCGCCTGCGAATTTCCAGGCCTCAACAGGTACATAAATTATGGGGACAAGGGGCCAAATCCATACGATCGTTCGATGTTGAGAACGAACTGGGTGAGCCTGCTCTGTTATAGGGACTAATGGATTGAGCGCGCAACACTGCAAAGCTTTGGCTTTATAACAAGTGGCTCTTGAATAGCCTATTACTCAAGTACCAGTCATGACAATTCTTTCTGATGGAGCCTATGGATGACCTCCCAGCTTCTAGCTTCCACATTTCGTTAAAGAAATCAGTGTATTTTCTTTCAATAAGACCATTGAAGATGGAGAGAATTTGGAATTGAATCAAAATAATGAAGATGGAAAGAATTGGGTATTGAATCAACTCATGTGGCTTCTTTATAATTTTATGTCAGGTAGCGTGATTTCTAAGAACAAATGCAAAGGATTCTCCATCATTGTTGTATTTTCCTACTTCTCTGTTATGCCCTGTGCAGAATCTTCAACGACCATATTTTTCTTATAGGACAAATGCAAACGTTATGGCCTAAGGCTATGTCTTTTGACCTTGCCATTGCTCAAGTTACCACTAGTGGAAAATGAGAGATTAGTGACCACGAGACCAAAAAATTTGGTCACCACATTTTTTTGAAAAGGATAAATGACCAAAATTGATAATTCTAAGTGAGAAAACTAAAAATGACCAAGATAAATGACCACTTTTGGTCACCATATAAAACGACCAAGATAAATGACCAAATTTAATCATGGGATATCTAGACTACAAATGACTAGATTACAATTGGTCATTTTTTTGGTCATTTTTAGTTGTGTCACTCTAGCAATGGAAAAAATTACAAATTTGACAATGAATTTTTACATTTTACTAAATTCTAACGTTGCAGATGGATTTAGAGATCCCTTAAGGGGGTCTCTGAATCCATCTACAGTGTTAGAATTTAGTAAATTAATGTACTACCACAACTCAACATGAATTGACCAAATATATATAAAATACACATAATTGGTTAATAATATATCAATTATAAATATATATCTGCAGGTTATATACATCAAACATTGCATGTTCTCTATTGATATTTGTCTTTACATAGCTATCTAAGCTACAATACATATTTGACTAATTATTGCTATGACATAAGGTTTTTTTAACTATGACGCTTTAGAACATAACAACTTTATGCTTCTAAGGCATGTATATAATATATTTACACATCGCTATCATAACTTCGACATATATTTACACCTCCCTACCAAATTAGCTATCATGATCAAGAAAGCTTGATATTACTTATTTTTCCCTAAGTAATAAAAATAAGTAACTTACTTTTCTTTCATAATAGTAACCATAAGCATCAATTTACTTTATTTTCACTCTAATACCCCAAAATAACAATTTAGTTTCCTTAATAAATGTAAACAAAACATTCTTTTCTTACACGTGCAAGCCTTTGCTGTAATTACACCGAAGGTGTTATTTAAGGGATGGTACCCCTCGACTAATCGTCGTCTGTCCACATCATATAAGGAGCTACCATCGATCCTATGCTAATTAATGCAGATTGCAGCGATCCTGTGCTACCCCGCTTCACTACCTTACACGACTGCACCGATGCTATGCTGCACCGCTTCATTGCCTTAGAGGACTGCATCTTCTTATAGTATTTTGCATAGTTGTAGTTGTTATTCTGACCTGTTGATGGTCTGCAATTGTTATTCTAACCTATTGATGGTATGCCTCATAAACCAAAAATTCTCGTTTCAGTATTTACCTTCCACACCATGACTTTGAAGCAGGTCGACCATCCCAAGTTCTACTCAATAACAGCTTAATCCACCAGCCATGATTAAACTAGCCTCATATTTTTAACTTCCCTTATTATTTGAATTGTTATTATTATGTGTCTTAACAAGAGTCCCCTTAGATAGCAGATTACAAATAAATTATTCCATAAGAAATTGTAAACACATGCATACTCATACCTACAACCTATGAATTCCTCCTCTGCCCAAAAAAATGGCTACGACCTACATTCAGTCATGAAAATTCCTAAATCTTGCCATATTTATTTCCACAACTAAGGAAAAGGATGATCTGAAGCCACCAGTGTCAACGCCAAACCTGGGACAAGATTTCTCCATGCGAGATGTTTCCCTTGGACAATATTTCTCTAGAGGAAACTCATGGCGAATTTCCTTAACAGATCTACTTCAAACCTATAAATTTGTTGAAAATACATAGATGTAATTAGTTACTATGTTCGTGG
The DNA here is from genome assembly GCA_001517045.1 of Pseudotsuga menziesii. NCBI lineage: Eukaryota > Viridiplantae > Streptophyta > Pinopsida > Pinales > Pinaceae > Pseudotsuga > Pseudotsuga menziesii. Next base: position 12,674 of record LPNX011037444.1, on the reverse strand, counting down.
AGAATGAAGGATAATAAACCCACTACAAAATCATAAATAATGCTAATACAAATTCAGAGTGAATTGATGTAACTACACAAAATTGATGAGAAAATTGCAAATCACTTCAGAAAAAGTGTATTCATGCGTGCTAAGATTTGCAAAATGATGGAATAACCTACCCATTAAGAAAATAAAATCCATGTGTACAATCTTCATGAGTTTTTGAGCTGGTTAACGTAAAACCAACACATTTTAAACTTCGCAATCGAACTGATATTGAATCACAGATGCCAAGCCTCGGGACTACCAAATGTTATGGATTTCTTCTTTCATTTTTTATTATAGAAACCCTAGATTAGAAAGCAACTCAAACCTAACGCCCCAGTAATTTCCAAATTGTAGTGACAATAGAGATTTGCTAGAAGTATTTTTTGCTTGTTTGAATACTTTGGCTGTCCAAATATAAGAAGAACAACAACTAGAAGATTAAACCTTGGAAAGGATGCAACTAGCATAGAATTTTCCTCTGTGTCTGCTACCACTGATATTAATTAATGAATATCATCCATCTGAGCGTTAAATAACTCTTATGTCATGCCTTTCTTTATAAGCTAGTATGTTTGTGGCGTACAAACTATGCATTTGACCAATGCAATGCAATCAGAATCTTGCAGCAATGACGTTGACCTCACATAGAGAGGGAAATTTAGGGGAAGAGAAGTTCAGCTTTTAAACTATAATATGAACATAGTGTTTTCAACTTTTCCATACTAGTATAAATCCATGCTAAATTAAGATTTCTTCTGCATTCAAAACTTGTTTTTTATAATTCCAAATCAAAATTATTTGAGCAAACATAGATTGTTTTTATTATTTTATTAAATATGTGGGTTCTTACCTAATTGAAATTTTATACATGGGATTTCTATTTTAATTTTTTCAGAACCTGATTGAAATTTTGTTTCAAGAAAAATACAGGATTTATATTTTAAGTTTTTCGAAAGACAGGGGATTTATATTTTAATTTTTTCAAGGATAATAATAAATGAAAGTAAAAATCTTAAAGTATAATTGATGGTATTTGGATCTCCTTTATTTTATAAATGTATTTTTACAAGTGAAAAATACTGAACCTAACGAAGTTATGATGGGATACTAAGGATATCAATCAGTCTTCTTCTTTTCAAGTAGAATGGGAAAACCACCCTTCATGCGTGCACTCAAGTTGTGAATGAGCTTTGGATTCCCATAGCCTCATATATTCTTCACCATTTTCTTTCACATCATGTCCACCCTATGCTACATGAATTCTCTAAAGCATGAATTATCTAAGGAAACCGTACTCGCAGGAGATGGCACTGAGTAGGGCTTGACGTTGCGGTGGTAGCGTTGTGCTCATCTCAGCCGAGCATTGTTTCTCTCATTTTATGTTACTTTTAGAACTCAACACAACTTTGAGAGAAATTTATGTGTCATCAGCACATCTCTCACAGAAGTAGACATGTTAAGATTCATTTCTTCGTATTTTCATGGATTTAGCCGAACCTTAGTGGGTGAATAAATTTCGTTCTTTGGCCTTACTCTTTTATAACCTACTCTTTCGTGCATGAATTTTATAGTCTCATACAATATGGCTTACTACAATACTTCAAGTTAGCTATAAAACTTCATTACTTTAAAGAATATTAGATGACAAATCCATGAGCATTACGAATTGCCTTCAGTCAAACTTATTTGGTGGCAAATGTTATTGGGATCTACATGTATGTTTTGGTCATGTAATTATGCGTGAAGAGAAAAGGTAAAAACAAATTCAACGGAATTGGTACATCTATCAAAACTTGTGCCCCCTGAGCTGCAATATGTGCACATAAGGGGGTGGGCTTCTGCATCCATTACGTCATGAAAATTAAGCAACAAGCTACTAATGGACATCCTGACTATATACTATCGATATTCAATACGGAGATTAACTTAGGATATTAAAAACTTGAAACAAAATATTTTCTTCACCTCTCAACCTTATTTGGCCATTCAATGATATTCAATACAATACATGAGATTAGAAGAGGACACACGCGAATGGTCGACATGAAAAATGGCGTCGCTTGTGCAAATTACGATGTGCAGAAATTGTCATGTCTCGCATAGTTCAAGTTTCAATTTCAAATGTATAGTCTCTCCATGTCCAGGTCAGGTCTTAGTTTCAAAGGTATAGTTCCTCCATGTCCAGGGGTTTCGAGGTTCTCTAAAGCTACCTAAAACTTTGAAAACTCCTATAACTATGCCCCTTGTATTTTTGGACTTTTTTGCTTTGTAAGATTCCATTGGTATTCAAAGGATCGAGGAAAAAACATTGACTTATTCATCGAATGTTTTCAAATTTAAAAACTTTATGTGCAAAATCCTTTTGGAGGAAACTTATTTTCACTTATATGGCAATTTAGAAGTTTGATGTAACTTATTTTCACTTATTTTCCTAGACTTGCTTTCATCACATAGACTTTTATTATCTACACACAACTTTCTCTCATTTTTTGAAACATATCGAAATTATCTTCTGTGTTTCATTTCGCCCACTTTGGGGGTATGCTAGTATAGCTTTGCTTAAGCATACAATTTTTATGTTATTAGCACTTTCAACATTTTTCTTCTAGGCTAGATTAATGAATATGTTCCAACCCATTGAGGATAATTCCAAAATATGACTATACTTGGTTGTGTTTAGGCCAAATTTGGCAGGCATGCCAAATTTCAATTTGTATATTTTTGTTATCCTTCCCTTCAATGAATACACGATGCAAGAACCTGCTAGAGCATTTACCCCATTCAGGAAGCCCTGAAACCTACTCCAACTTCAGATCTTGTTCGAGGAGATATTCAGTAGCCAACTGCCACAAGCAGCCAGCAGCCAAAGAATATTAAAATAAGCTCAATATATAAACACTCCCTTTTACCAAAGTATTCCAAGTGGGGTCCCCTATGTTAGAGACTCTAACATCCCCTATGATGTTCCCTAGAATTTGGGGGGTGCTTCCACACATCCCTAGAAGCATTTATCTAGTCCCGTGTCCTCATGTCCCTAATACTTGATGGAGCATTGATATTTAGACTTCATAAAGTGAAATATTCTTGCCCGTTATCAAACTGCACAAATACACCCCCCTTATTATGATTTATTTTGACATAAACAATCTTCCAAAATTGCCCAAATATGTTCCTTAGATATTCCTTTGAGACGATCAGATCCAAACCACCAATAAATGTGTACAACAAACGAATATTAGGGATATGCATGAAAAAATCATAAAAAGTCTAGAGTCGATTACTTACTATTGTATTATTTATATAATCTTACAGAAACACTTGAAGAAGTGGCACACTATAGGCTGGTATTTAACAGGAAATTGCATAAGACTAGAAAATAGCTTGCATGACTTCACTAACACAATCACAAAATACTAAGGTGACATGATACAAACATTAAAAAAAAATTAAAATTACCATCCAAGACATTTAATGGTAAAAAATTGCAACTGCATATCATGTTGAATGCTAGCTTGTGTTAGCAAACTATAGAACTTACTCAAAATAATGCATTCACAAAAGAAAGCCAACACAATTTGGATCCAATTTGCATATAAATTAATAACAGTTCCAAGTCCAACCAAGTACAAAAGACAAATATTTAAAGAGATAATTCTCATAACAATGGGAAATACAATAGGGGATAGGAAAAATTATTAACTTAGCTTTAAAAAGGGGATTTCAACAACAACCTCTGGAAATTATTATTATTATTCCAAGAATACCCATAATTTTTTGTTTAAGAAAGAGGATGTTAGTTGTGCACAAAAATCTATTTCTAAAATTAGGAACTACAAATCCATAAGAGGAGGGTAATTTCAGATATAATATATACCAAATTCTAAGTTGAAAATCTTAAGGTGATATACAAAATGATGAAAGAAAACATGAGTTCTTATTGCACCAATTTAAGGGAAATCCCTGGATTTACTTAGTAACCAAAACATTGAGTGTATCTTATTTAACATCATGAAGTGTATACTCTTCTATACCCAACATCTAATAGCACACATTTTAGAAAAGTAATGAAATTAACTAGATATCACCATGCAATCAACTTCCAATAGACACAAAATAAGCATTCCGTGTTAACAGACCAACAAGCATCCAATAGATTATTGAATGGAAGAATCAAAGAGTTGGAGAAGATATAAACTGAAACCACATTAAGTATGTTGTGTAGTGCATTTGTATAGTAGAAATGAAAAATGAAGGAAACAATTGAATTTGAACAAAAATATATCACTACCCTAAATTAGGTCACCCATTACTTAGATATTTTTTTGTTGAGTTCGGTTCCAGGACCTATGTGAACAAAAGCCTCTTAGCATCCTACTTTGAGGCAATATGCATTTTAAAATATGTTTGTAATGGTAATGGAACTTGACACTTTTCTACAGGAAACTAAAACAATATCATTGATTGTAGTGATTTTGTAGATCGAATGAAACAACCATGATACTTCTCTCAACCATATACAATTTCAATACTAGATAAGCACCAATGGTCAAATGTTTCAAAGAACCTTGCACAAAATACCAAATGATTTATTACCTAGCAATACCCATAAATCTCACTGAGGATTATTTGAACAAGGGAAACATAAATAAACTACAATGCTAAACATAGTGCAAGCTACAAATAACCATATTAATGGAGCAAGTACAAGCATACAGTTAGAATATTGTAGTATTTGAAAACAAACAAAATCCACAAACATAGTCAATAAAGTTATCAAAACCATCATAAAAGAAGATGGATAATACACAAAATCCCATTTTTATGAGTAAGACATCAACATTTAAAATTTCCCCATAGCAAATTCACTTCATTAAGATTTACAACATACCTTTAGGAGTGTATTGGTGTTTATAACTCAAAAAATGATTGGGAGTAGTTGAATAATGCACATAGATCTCATAGAACAATACGAACCATCCATTTAAGCCATGGCATGATTTCTCTCATTTTCATCATCAAACTTAACAAATCCATAACCTTTTGAATGGATTGTGGTGGGTGCATTATCATCTTAGCAAATCTCATAGACATGTATCAAATTCGAAAACTATCTTGTAAAAGACAATATATGATATCTGAAGCCAAATATCCTACAAATATAAAATGCTTTAGTCTTTTTACAAGGCGTATTATCCTAAATTGAAAGAGGCCCAATTTAATCTACACACAACTGTCTCTCATTTTTTGAAACATATCGAAATTATCTTTTGTGTTTCATTTCGCCTACTTTGGGGGTATGCTAGTACAGCTTTGCTTAAGCATACCATTTTTATGTTATTAGCACTTTCAACATTTTTATTCTAGGCTAGATTCATGAATATGTTCTAACCCGTTGAGGATCATTCCAAAGTATGACTATACTTGGTTGTGTCTAGGCCAAATTTGGCGGGCATGCCAAATTTCAATCTGTATGTTTTTGTTATCCTTCCCTTCAATGCATACATGATGCAAGAACCCGCTAAAGCGTTTACCCCATTCAAGAAGCCCTGAAACCTACTCCAACTTCAGATCTTGTTCGAAGAGATATTCAGCAGCCAACTACCACAAGCTCTATTGAGGTAAGACTACATTTATCATCGATACTGCATTTTTTATCGGATCAATGCCTAAATTGAGAAAATAGTTTGTAGGCCATCGCTATTAACCTATAGGCCCTTTAATTCATACACAATGCAACGATGCAAGAACCCGCTAGAGAGTTTACCCCATTCAAGAAGCCTCTGAAACATACTCAAACTTCAGATCTTGTTGGAGGAGATCTTCAATAGGCAACTACCACAAGCTCTGTTGAGGTAAGGCTACATTTATCATCGATACTGTTCAGTGCGAGATATTTTCCATTTATGTTTAATGTTGATGGTGATATCCTTTCTGCATTTTTTATTGGATCAGTGCCTAAATTGAGAAAATAGTTTATAGGCCATTTCTATTAACCTACAGGACCAATATGATCCTTACAGGATAGCATGTGGTGACAAAAAAAAGAAACCAGTACAGACCTCCCAAGCCACCATGTGAATATGGATGCCTACAAAAATAGGGTTGTGTTTAAACCCTGAGCTTCCTCTGCTAAAAAAATACCTATCGGATTTCTACTTGGGTCAACTTGTTGAAACCAATGTTTTGTTCTCCGCTTGGACTAGTGTGAAAACATACAAATATATATTGTTTAATATGCTTTTCATTTTCAAAATTTCATGTCCAATTCATTTTCAAAATTTCATGTCCAAAGTCAAGGAGGACCTGTCTTTCGTATTTACACTGTATTTGTCAATGCATATGAATTTTTTGATGGGGTTTGAAATGTATTTTCATGGGTTTTCTATTATTTTCTTATGCTTCTACATATTTTCTTCCATATAATAAACTTATTGAAAAATCCTACTCTGAATGATTCTTTTAGGGTCCAGATATTTTTGACTATATATCAACTTACTGAAAAACCTTACTCTCTGAATGGTTCTTTCAGGTCCTCATAGGGCTTAATGTCTCTTGCTTTCAGGTTTCCTCGTGATATTATAGAATACATGTAATATTTTAGAGAGTTTGATATATTCCTTGTCTATTCTTCATTTATATCTTTCATCGAGTCTAAACATCTTCTGCATTTATAACTTCTACCCCTATCAGTTTCATATTAAACATGCAATTTTGTGATTCTTGAACAAACTATATTTTAACGTTCAGTTGTCTATATTTCCTTCATCAATATGCAAGATGCACTTACACATCGCCAAGCCGACAGCACCAATTCAATGTGATACTTCTTCAGGCTATTTTTTAAGCCAGATAATCAATCTTTATTTTGTAGAATGAAATAGAATCCTTGGTTTTGCCCAGGCAAGCAATAATGGCATTTCAGTAAATTAATAACTATTGGGATATGTTGAATCAACGGTTCTATATGCAATTGGATCTGTTGTTAACTTTGCTATTGAGCATCGATAGTACCCTTCATTGTTGGGCTCCTGCAATGGAGTTAGAATTCGTAAAAGTATATATCTGAAGCCCGGCACAATAGCCCATGAGCCCAACCAAGCATCCCAACCGTGTAGCCTCGCCCCCTTCCAGTTCTTGGTAGAGATCGATACCCAGTTCCTCCTTGGGCAGATTCTCGATACCCAATTCCCATTTGCAAGTCATCCTTACAATTTAAGATCGAGAGCACCAGTGATCAATTAACGGTAAAAGAGATTCACCGTTTATGTTTACCAAATCATAGTATTAGAACCACCATAACTAAAGAATAAATAACCCTTGCCCCACAGCATTTGAGTAAACAAGGAATTCCTTAATTAGGAACTTTGTTCAACTCCTCTTCCAACCTCTGGTATACACTCTGGTTTCTCTCTGTCCTATGGCGATGGTTTAATGGTTTGTACATGATTCAAAAAGGAAGGGTATGTCACCAGCATTTGAGAAGTTTTTCAAAGTTCTTTTTCCAGGAAAATTTCCAAAGAATCATGAAATCCATTATGAGCGACGAGTCCCAAACCCTAGTTCCTTTCCAAGCCGCCATTGTGGAGAGCCTTGATTTTTCACATGTGAGTTAACACCTTGGGATAATTTTTTGAATTTTATCAATAATTTTAACATGCATCTGCTTGCTTACTCTTACTTACAAGGAATATGCTTATGCTTTCTTTCTGGTTTTCTATGCAATATATGTCATTTTTTCTTGTTGGAGGAGATATTGCCTTGTGCCCTGTATTTCCACAGGCCCTAGATATTTCTTCATGACATGAGATTGGTCACTATTACAATTGGGGTTATTAATAAAAAAAAATTGTTCCTTGACTCCTCCCATTTCTCTACAGATATCATCTCTGTATTTTCTTTAACCTCAAGAGCCCCTCCTCCAACGTGACCATTTGCAGAATAGCTTCCCCATTTTCCTCATCTGGGTGAGTCTTAGACCCTTCATGTTAGATTTTCCTACTGGATTTTCGATTCCCATTTCTTCTCCGTTGATGAATGGAAATTCTTCTCGATGGGATATACATACATATATAATTAAATTTTTTAAGATAATAACTAAGTCAATCCTGGGTTATATGTTGACATGTGGTTGATGAATGGGTGAACACGATTTGCATCTAGGGTTTGCGTTTTTTCTAGGTATGCATCTTGGTTTTCCTTTCTTTTATTATTTACCACTATGGGTATCTTATTCAGAATAAGGTGTACATATCTAAGACATATTTATTATAAGAACCTGGGGTTAGAACTCTGTTTGAACTGTATGATAAATGCAGAGGGTGGAAATATATAACTCGGGACGTCTTTTAATTTCTATTTGTATATGTGCAATTGTTGATGTAAAACTCAGTTTGTCAAGTTTCTGAAATAGGACTCATTTCTGCTTATACCATATGTATTTTTTTTTATGAATGATATGGTTGTTGGGTGTGGAGAGTCCACTATAGTTAACAATGCCATTCAAAGTTGCATCAAGCTACCTAAGAATCCAGTTTTCATGATTGATCCAAGAACATCGAAGTGTAGTACCATTTCCTTAGAGATAGTGTTTAGAAGGAAATAATGATATTTGATGTTCTTTTTAATATAGAGCAAGTGTCGTTAGGATTAATTACCCATATTCCAAATGCTCAAGTCATCGATCTTGGCACGACATGCCCATAGTCGTTGGGGAATCTGGTAGTTCATTGGGAAGAACTACATAGTCATTATGGTAAGGTTGTAAGAGAGATTATGGCGAATCGTTCCAGCGAGCCTTTGGCTTAGCTCTGGTATCCTTGGATTGTTTATTTATGAGGATGTTGCACTCTCCATTAGAAAGATTTGAAAACATTGGCCAAAAGAGAGATAGAAGTATTCCATGCTATTGTCATACAAAAGAGAATAAGTTTCTTATCTGCTTGTCTCACTTAAGCTACTGCCCGTGATCACTGGCCATTGGTATTGTCTGCAAATGTGTCCTAATTACGATAACGAGTATGTTATCATGACTCTGTGTGTGAATATTTATTTTTATTTATTATTCACTCGTGTGCCCTGCATAGGAGCCAGAAAATTTGTGGGTATATTCTGTCCAGTGTAGTTGAATTGAATGGGTGGTTTAGATGGAAAACCAGTAGAGAAAACATCTTTGATTCCAAAGTAATAAGCTTGTATAATGGAAACAATGGGGGATACAAAGGATACATTGTTAATACTTGCAGTAAATCGGGTTCCATTAGGGCCTTCACAAGTCTGGCCAAGACAAGGAAGCAGCCCTAGGTCTATGCCGAATAACAATTTCTCATCTACTCTTTTAGGGACTTCAATTGGGTGGTCTGGTGAAGCCAGGAATCGAAGGATGCTTGTAAATGTATTGGCACTCTGGGTGTCATTGTAGAATGGGAGGTTGGGAAACACTGGGGGCAAAGAATTATGGGCTGCCTTTGTATTCTAAAATAGCAGTGGTTGTGTTGTTATTGAATGGAGCAGAAGATGAACTGGAGTATGCCTGGGAAGCCATGTAATACTTCCCAAAATGCTTATTGGCAGTGAGAAGTACATTAGTTATTCTCCCTAGACCTAACATCATCGCCTTTGTTGTGTATGGCTTCGTGTAAGATGCGTCTAGGTAGGCAACAATAAAGTCATGGTGGGAAACTGAGAAAAACAATTCAGTATTTAGAGTGGCGTTAATGATCCTGAGCAAATAGGTTTGTCCATATGTAATAAGAAGCCGAAAGGTATTTGCATTCATGACCAATATAGAATTTGTTTGAAACCGAAAGGTATCTGCATTCATGGCCAATATAGAAGTTGTTAAGTTGTTAGAACATTTCACCAATATTAACATCAAATCTGAAACATCTGTTAAAGTAGCATTTGATTAAATCAGTGGATCATTAGACTTATTAAACTTTGAATTTAAAGATTTGAGAAGTAAATTTTTCTGCTTCGTAAAATTTACATAAAATTGATTCTAATGGATTCAAAATTAAAATAAATTTACACATTTAAATATCAAACAAAACACAACACTGTCTTAATTATGTGACGTTTAGCTTTTTGGTTCATCTTTGTGGGTAGAGTCTAAACATCCAACTCAACATTCAGAAAATGTTAGTAGTATTCTACAATGTTAAAACCACTCAATTGGATGATGGATTTTGTGCTTCAATTTTGTGACGTTTACTTTCAAAGTGGACAAGAAGGAAATCTTATAGGACTTGCATTGAAAAATTGTGTATATTCATTTCCTAGAAAATAGAGTCGATTGGATTAACTACATAAATTGATACCTGTTACAAAATAAAAAAACACAAGGAGCGAGCCACTGGACAAGGCTTAAATAACTTATCCTTGCTTGTTTGATTTTGTGCAATGCAATAGTTCTGCAACATCATCGATGTAATGCCATACTCATTTTTTATTTTATATCATCTGGATTTTGAAGGACATTGGGGTGTGAGGGAGGTGCACACACTGTACATATGCATAAAATATATATTGCAAAAACGTAAAACTTCTACAAATCAGAAATAAAATTTGTGTATAATATAAAAAACATAAAACATGTAATATGATCTATAAAACTAAACTTAATACCATTGGGCAACATTACTTTGCAATTTATATGAAGGGTACATAGCTATGGAGGGTATAAATTTGAGGAACATTAGTAGGCTTACATTCTATATTTTGGCACTAGACGCACAATTTGGATCTCTATAACAGTTTGGCAAGCAATAGAAAGAACAAATCAAACCTTTGTACATATACATGACATAAATTATATAGAATGAATTTTTGTATCGGCTAGTTGGCATGAAATACGTAGGGCAGATTATTAGGATAACTTCCTGACATATTCATTTAATAGATCGCATGGCATGGAAATTGCTTAATTCAATCAGATTGTTGGGCATCGAGGATGCAGATCAATCCTTCAATTAAGAATATTAGGCATGGGATTAGACTGTTCAAATCATAATTTCATATTGTTTTGAGGGCACTCTCAAGTTTAGTTGTGGGTCCCTTCCTGCACCCGTCATGTGTACCCTGGAATGGGGAGGTGTGTTGCTATGATAGGGAGATGCTCCAGTACTATTTTAAAAATGTTGTCTTAGATTTAATTATGCATGCTTGTTAAAATCTATAGCTTGAGTTAAAGAGCACAGTTATTTTATCACAGTTTCTTGCTTTTTAGAATTACTCCTATCTGTCATGTTTTATTTATAAAAAAGAAATATTTTTGAAACATTTTTTTTTAAATATCATAATAATCACGGGATATGGATTAGATTAAATATGTTGGATCAGATTAAATATTTAATTGATTAGTTTTTCTCTTGTGGTATAGCTCTAAGGAGTTGTCAGAACATTGACTGCTGCTGGTGACCATGAAAAGATATCGACAATAATCAATGTGATGATGCATGAATTTGCTTCCTCCCCTCAAGAAAACCATCAAAAAGTATGTGATACAGAGTTGTCATTACCTTGAATATCCATCTAAATTTTATAACAAGTTGATATTATTTTCTTACTAATGTTCTACATTTCTATTGACACACATTTGAACATGGAAAAAGGTCAAAGCAAAATTCTTTCTAGTAATAAATTTGCAGGGGGTGCAAATTTCGGTTTTGAGATTGTGGCAGAATAATGTTTGCTGTAGTGAAGGCCTGCATCTTTTGAAAAACAAAATTTCCTAGTGGGCAATGTTGTTTGTTCTACAATATTAAAATATAGAAATGTCCTTCTAAACAGTAATCTAATTGCAAGTTTGGCTTTTCTAGGGTGGTTTAATAGGTTTAACTACAACAACTGTTGGTTTGGCATCAGAAGCTGCTCAAGATCTGGAGGTGAGTGTTGTTTTAGCAGGTCTTGTTTTAGCTCATAGTCTTTTTCATGTGTCAAAAACTTTGGAAAGTGGAAAGTCAATAGGCATACATGCGAAAGACGCGACATTACTAAAAGTAATACTAGTAACATGATTTATTCTAAAAGACATGTTATCACTAAAAGTAATTTTAAAAACATGAATTGTTCTCGTATCAAACTGCAATGAATGAAGAGTAAAATACTAAATCTAATTGAAATGAACGTGGTGGTAAAATCGATTTTTATCATATAAAATAGATCAGTTGTGAACTCAAGCTGATGCTATTTCAAGAGTGGAAAGTGAAAATCCATTAATGTTACCATGTGAGAGGCATAGTTTTAATAAAACTAATTCTAAAAACATGATTTTGTAACTTTTTCTTTGTATAAAATTGTACTGATTGTAATATTATAGAAAAAACCAAGACTCAAGTTTGGCAGTATCATCTAGAGTTGATTACTTGTAGTGAGCTCAAGCACACCTGTTTATGAGTGGAAATTATTTTGTGAAACGTCTGTTACTTAGGATGAAAGCTTTGGAAAGTCAATAGGTACACCATTCAAGAAGCACGGTTTTGATAAACATTAGAGGAAATTTGGGGTCTAAAATGGGCCTTATAAGAAAACATGCCAAAATAATTTTTTATGAGTTGGAATTCAAGAACCAATAGAATTTCAATAAAATAAGTCAACCATAATGGTTGAATTGGCATATTTGTCATTAAAAAAAACTACTTTTTTTG
>LPNX011037409.1:39197-63063 GCA_001517045.1 Pseudotsuga menziesii | reverse complement strand
ATATATAAGTGTTTGAAGGTATACTTAGATGATTGGATGATTGAAAGATCATATTTTGATTCTTCACGTGAGTTTTTAGAGGTGTCGGTAGCTATGAATTTCCTTATACCTAAATATGTGCATCTTGTACACCCATTTGGAATTATGATAGGACATGTTGTCTTCATGAAAGTGTATTGGTTGATCCCGCTAAGATCATTGCCACTAGTAACTTAATCCACCCACTAATGTCCATATCTTGCAACTAAATCTTGGGTAAATTGGGTATTGTTGATAGTTCATCAATGGAAATGCTACTATTAAAAATCCTATGGAGTAATTGAAGAAGGAAACGGATAAAAAAAAGAATGTATTTGGACAATGAGTGTGAAGCATCCTTAACATCCTAAAAAATAAATTGGTAATGATGGATATTTTAGTTTTGCCTAAGTGGAGGGTTGAATTCCATGTACATGCCAATGTTTCAATTATCATTTGGAGAGGTATCCATGCACAACCTAGAGAATCAATCTTAGTTCATAATGTTTAATTTAATAGAAATGTGTTGACTCAAGCCTAGTGAAACTATGCCAGTACTAAAGTGGAAGGCATATCCATGGTATACATGCTCCATATGTTTGAGCATTATTTGTTAGGTGGGTATTTTAAATTCTTTATAGATCATTGAACTATGAAGTTAATAAACCTATGTTGGGAGGTCGTATCTAAATATGGTGACTCTTATTTTAGGAATTTGACTTTGAGGTTATTCTCAAGCCAATAAAATGAAATGTAGGGTGGGATAAACTCTCACAACTTGAATTAGGGAAATCAGGGTTCCCTACACATTTCCATTAATAGATGTCAACGCGTTCAAGATTTAAGTAGTTCTAAATTATTTGTAGGACGTCGCCCTATTCTTGAATATAAGGACAACTCTGACTAATTACTCCATGATGAAGGAGCATCCAACTCAACTTGATGAATCAACATCCATCTCGAACCTCTTTGATTGATGAGTCATATGTCTTGTAATCACTTCTAGAATATAGGGTTCGATGTTATCTAGATAGGGTTAGTTTTAATTTGTAATAAGTGGTAATTTTCCTTTGTTCTCCTTGATCCCTACGTTGAAATCATCAAGGGCCGATCTTTGCTGATAGGGTTTTCTTTTATTAGGTCCTAAGATCCAACTTAGTCAGATCTGACAAGTTTATTGATTGTTATAAAACATTGAATGAATGTGTTAGAAAGGAATGAGTGCAGGAGTGCATGAGTGAGGAACGCACAGAAGCATTTGCGAGGAGTGAATAAGTAGAATTCTCTGTGAAATTGAATTTACAATAATTGAATAAAGAACAGAGGATCGGAATCTGCGTGTGTTTGATGGACTCCATGTCTTATCTAATTCTGTGAGAATATAATTCATTCCAGATTCACTGTTGAAACTCTATGTATGATTTATGTGGTTTCGTGTTGCCTAACTTCCGAATCACAGAAGAAATTGATCCTTTCTGTTATCAATTTGGAGAAATCACGGAGACATATCTTGGAGAAGATCGGACAGAGGGGAACGATCTTGACGAAGATCGATGGTCACAATTGATTCCGCAACAAATGGAGAAAGTCCACAAAATTTCTTCGTGATCCGCACTTAGAAACAGATCAACGACTGAGTGCAATTCCGAAATAGATCGACGTCGTGGAAGAATTGTTGTCCAGAAGCTGGAAGCCAGGAACATTGAAAATCTTGTTTCAAAACATTGAAAATCTTATTTCGAAGTCCGGAAGTCCAAAGCCAGGAAACAAGATTTTCCAAAGTCCGAAAGTCGATTCTGAATTCCAGAGGTTGGTAAATTGGAGTTCGAAAACTGGAAAAGTTTGAATTCGCTGAAATTGAAAGTCGAGGAGCCGACTCTTGCTATCTGCACTAGGAATCAGAAATAGGGAAATTGTAAAAAGGTGGAAACTCTTTTCTGAAAGTTGAAATTCTGATCTGCGCATTCCACTGTAGTACATAAAAAGGGTTAGATGGCGTGGAAAACTATTTAACAGAGAAATTTTGGTATGTTAGTTTTCAGAAGCTTGTATTTGGGGTCTGTGAACTAATCAAGGCCATTAGTTTAGGTATCATATCAGAGCAAGGGTTCTGCGTGAGAGACAGAGTTCAGTTGAGCCTATAGAAAGATGTTGCCAAGACAGGGACAAACGCGTGGGGTTCTTGTAGGACGTGGTCGAGGAATAGAACCTGCAGAGACAGATGTAGAGAGAGACATGAGAATACTGGAAGAAGGGCTAAAACTATGTAGAGAAAGAACCTTTCAAACAATTCCAATGACGGCGATGAAGAAGTCGAATCCTCTCAAGAAGAAGAAGACCCTGAAGAAGTCAAAGTCTTGAAGATGCTGATGAGATCCAGTAGCAAACCAAGAGTAGACGTACCTATGTATGAAGGTAATTTAAATGTTGAATAACTCATGGATTGGATTAATTCTCTGAATAAATATTTTGGGTTTGAAGAAATTAAAGACAAGAAGAAAGTAAGATGCGACAGCTACCAGAATGAAGGGACATGCATCTATTTGGTGGGATGAGCTCCAGATCTATCGAGAAAGAAGAAGTCAGACAAAAATAAACTCTTGGCATAAGATGCTACGTAAGATTAAGAGTCAGTTTATGCCTAAGGATTATCAGTTGAATATTATTAGACAGTTACAGAACCTTAGACAAAAGACCATGAGTGTAAAAGAATATACAGAACAATTGTTTATATTGAGTATTAGATTTGGACATACACAGGGAGGTCTAGAAAGAGTAGCTAGGTATATCAATGGATTAAGATATGATATACATGATGAACTCAGTCTATTAAATTTGAAAACTATAGAAGATGCATTTCAAGTAGCTTCAAAGGTAGAAGAAAAAATGTTAAGAAAACAGAATCAGAGAAACAGGGGAAAGAACATAGCCAGAGGCAGAGGGTCTCCTAGTAGTGGAGGTAGAACTTCCAAAGATGGAGCTGCAGGTTCTAGCAGTCAATCATTCCAGAGAGGAGGATTCAAAGGAGGAAGAGGAATAGGTAGACACAAAGAGGTAGAGTGTTATACTTGTGGATAGATTGGACATATGTCTTGGAATTGTCCAAGAAATCAGTCTTCAGGTCAGAGAAATGTGAATGTTGCAGAGGCTCAGGAAGAGTCAAAAGAGGAAACAGAGATGAATAACCCTCTAGAGGAAGGAGAATCTCTTATGTTGAAAAGTTTGTTCAGAACAAGGTGTAAGTCGCAAGTTAAGTGTTGTAAAATGGTTATTGATAGTGGTAATACAGACAATTTGGTTTCCACTGAGATGGAAGAGAATCCAGGATTGAAGAGGATGAAGCATCCCACTCCCTACAAGGTATCTTGGTTGCAGAAAGGACATCAAATCTTGGTGAGTGAGCAGTGTAATGTGGAATTCCATATTGTTACTTAGAAAGATTAAATATCATGTGGTATAATTCCTATGGATGTGTGCCATATACTCTTAGGGAGGCCTTGGCAGTATGACACGAAAGTTGTTCATGATGGGAGGAAAAATACTTATTCTCTGGAGAAAGATGGGAAGAGAAAGGATAGGTGAAAGAAAGTTTGAGTCCTTGTGCAATACCCACTGTACTTAGTCCAAAGAAAGATGGTGGGTGGAGGATGTGCACTGACTCCAGGGAAATCAACAAGATCACTATCAGGTATAGACCCCCTTCACCCAGAATTGATGATTTGATGGAGTGTTTAAGTGGTTCAAAATATTTTTCCAAAATAGATTTTAAAAGTGGATATCATCAAATTAGGATAAGGGAAGGGGATGAATGGAAGACAACATTTAAAACTAATGATGATTTGTATGAATGGTTAGTGATGTCATTTGAGCTTACTAATGCACCTAGTACCTTCATGAGGTTGGAATGAGGTTTTGAAAGAATTTACTGGTAAGTTTGTGATAGTGTATCTAGATGACATTTTGATTTTCAGTCATAATAGAGAGGAACATTTAAGGCACCTTAACTTGGTGTTTAGAACTTTGCAAAAAGAGAAGCTGGTGATAAATTTGAAGAAGTGTAGTTTCTTGAAGAAATACTTAGTTTACTTGGGATTTGTAGTTTCAGAAGAAGGACTGAAGATGGATTCTTACAAGGTACAAGCAATTGTAAATTGGCAAGTTCCAAACAATGCTTATGAGGTAAGGGGTTTCCATGGACTTGCTAGTTTCTATAGAAAGTTCATTAAGAATCTCAATCAGATTTGTGCACCTTTGATAAATACTTTCAGAGGAAGTAGACAACCTTTCAAATGGACAGAAGCCACTGATAGGAATTTTAGGTTGTTGAAGAAAAATATAACTGAGAAGACTATCTAGTTGGCTTTGCCCAGTTTTGACAAAGTGTTTCAAGTGGAAACAGATGCTAGTGAACAACAGTGGGAGTAGTTTTGAGCCAAGAGTAGAGGCCAGTAGCATATTTCAGTGAGAAATTGAATGAAGGAAAACAAAAATACTCTTCATATGATAAAGAATTATATGTTGTTGTGCAAGCTCTTAAGAAGTGGAGACATTATTTGATGCCTAAAGAGTTTGTGTTGTATTATGACAATCATGCTTTGCAGTTCATAAACAGTCAGCCAAAATTGAACCAGAGACATGTTAAATGAGTAGAATTTTTACAGAACTTTACCTTTGTTATCAAGCATACAAGTGGTAAGTCTAATAAAGTTGTTGATGCTTTGAGTAGAGTAAGTCTGGTATTGCAAGAAGTTAAGGTCAGTGCTTTGGGATTTGAAAATTTGATTGATATGTATAAAGAAGATTTAGATTTCAAGGATATATATGTTGCATGTGAAAATCCATCTACCCATAATAGAAGACAGTGGTTAGATTATATGTTGCAGGAAGGTTTTCTATTCAAGAATAGTAAATTGTGTATTCTAAAATGTTCAATGAGAGAGAATTTGATTCAAGAAAAGCATAATGGAGGATTATCAGGACATTTTGGACAAGATGATACTTTTGCTCAGGTGAGTAATTTTTACTTTTGGCCAAAGATGCAGCATGATGTGAGGAAATTTGTTGAAAGATGCAGAATATGTCAACATGCAAAAGGGAGAAGTCAGAACACGAGATTGTATCAACCCTTGCCTATTCCAGCTAGGCCTTGGGATTCCATAAGTATGGATTTTGTTTTAAGTTTACCTAGAACTTAGAGAGGTCATGATTCAATTTATGTTGTGGTAGATAGATTTTCCAAAATGGCTTATTTTATTGCATGTAAGAATACTAATGATGCAAACAATATTGCTAACCTATTATATTCAGAAATTGTAAAGTTGCATGGGTTTCCTTTGAGTATTGTGTCTGACAGAGATACAAAGTTTGTTGGTCATTTCTAGAGAACTCTATGGAAGAAATTGGGGACTAATCTCATTTGCAGTTCTTCTTATCATCCTTAGACTGATGGTCAGACTGAAGTGGTAAATAGGAGCTTTGGAAACATACTAAAAAGTCTTGTGTATGAACATCCAAAACAGTGGGACTTAACTTTAGCTCAGGTTGAGTTCGCAGACAATGATTCACCCAATAGAAGTACATGTATGAGCCCTTTTCAAATTGTCTATGGGATGCATCCAAGGGGTGTATATGAACTTAGAGATTTGGGAAAACAGGAAAAGAGAAGTTTAGAGGGTGAAGACTTTGCAATTAGTATGCATGAGCTACAGGAGAATATAAAGAAGAGATTATAGGAAAGTGCATAAAAGTATAAACAAAGAGCAGAATTGAAAAGGAGAGAAGTAAATTTTCAGGTTGGAGATTTAGTGATGGCCTATCTTATAACAAATTGAACCTTAAGAAGATTGGACCTTGTAAAGTTTTAAGGAAGTTTTCTGCAAATGCTTATGAGATTGAGCATCCTTCTGACCTTCAAATTTCACGAATTTTTAATGTTTCGGATTTGTATCCTTTTAAAGATGCAGGTATCCAGATAGATGGTGTAACTTCAGATGGCAATGATTCAACTATGGATTGGCAAGGACAAATTCCACAGCAAGAACAACCTCAGATTGAAGCCATTCTTGACAAAAGAATCCTAAGGAAGACCAGGAACAAAACCTTCTTTCAATACTTGGTCAAATGGAGGAATCAGCCTACTGAACATGCATCCTAGATGACAGAGCAAGAAATTTCCAAGTACAGTGTGCATCCTGAAGATTTAATGAAGAATTATTTTCTTCCTTAGGAGTATGATGCCGGAGCATCCAACTCAGCTTGATGAATCAACATCCAGCTCAAACCTCTTTGATTGATGAGTCATATTCCTTGTAATCACTTCTAGAAGATAGGGTTCGATGTTAGCTAGATAGGGTTAGTTTTAATTTATAATAAGTGGCAATTTTCCCTTGTTCTCCTTTATCCCTTCGTGGAACTCATCAAGGATCGATCTTTATTCAAAAATTTCATTCAATTCTTTATCATTCAACTCTTGAACTCATAATTATTCAAACATTTCATTCAATACTTTATCATTCAATTCTTTAGGAACTATTTTCTTCCAACTGTATGGAAAATAAGAATTTAATTTCTTTGGAATAATTTGATTAAACCTTTCATTTAGGAAACCAGAACTTAGCAATTTCTACCGGAAATGAATTTTCTATACTTTGACTTAATTAAAGAATTGGAATTCATAAAATTTTCAAGCATTATCACAGAGTTAAACTTGCACTTTGTCCATACACATGAATTTATACCTTGTATCCAAACTTAAAAAATTTAAACAAGGAAATCATGCAAACTTTTACTGGTCATTTAAGTAAATGACATCTCAAAAATTAAAACACGATTTCTAAGAATTAGAACTTATCTGCAAAATACTTCAAATGGGAAACTAGCTTTGTGAAAGTTGCGTCCACCCAAACGTAGACCACTTTCTTCATCAATCTCTTAACAAAATGCCACCTCCAAGATGGGACTTATGAATTCACCATGAGACTCTTCCCTTTTCCTGAATTTCCTTCATACACGGGAATTTATTACTCAGCATTCCAGACACTTCAAAGGAATTTAACAAGGGTTTATAGGCATCAAGGAAAGAAAATATAGGCTACAGCCAATTCCATGCCAAATCATATAATTACCACTCACGCTTCTTTCCAATTGCACCACAATAAAAACCCATCACTTTTGTTTAATGCCCAGGAATTCCACCAAATTAATTCATGTATAATTCACAACTTCCTTCACCATAAACCAACATCAAATTACAGTTCAAAAAATGTTTAGGGAAAACAATTGTGGCCCCTACAATATAAAACCGATTTAGTGGTATTCAGTTCGCTCAACGCAGGCCATGTCACCCTACAAACCCCACACCCCTTGGATTTGTTCCCCCTTCTCTGCTCTCCTTCTTTCGTTGACGTCGTTCTCCATTTTCCCAGACTGGAATACCCTTTTGGTTTTGCATGCATTAGTTTAATGCATGGGAATAATGATCCATGTGGGCTCTCCATGAGACCCACGTTTACCCCTTTTATTCTCCTTATTTTTATTTTGAAATAAAAACATAGAATCTCTCCCCCTAATACCACTTAATCCCACTTAAATCATAATCATGATTTAGAACAAGTATTAAGTTAATTGAATGGGATTAAGGATTGACTATGTCTTGGGATATTTTAAGGGTCTAAGGATATAAAAGGGTCATATCCTAGTATCCCCCTAGGCCACTCTACAACCCCTTTAACTCTTCCCTGGTGAATTCGCCTTCCATCATCTCTTCAACCTTCTGCCACCGCTAAAACCAATTATTTTAATTTATATTAATAAAGTCTCATACACATGATGATTCATTGGATCTCAACGAGGGTAGTAGAGTACTTTATTATGAATTAGTCTACACCCTTAAAAACAAAATCCATCCAATATTAATATCCCATAATGTTACATGGAATTTTTTTCACATCACTTGTTAAATAGAACCAAATATTTAATACTTAATTAATATTACAAAATATTTAATATATTTAATATTGTATTAGTTATACATCGATAGTTTTTTCTAATATAGTTATACAAAATATTTAATATTGTATTAGTTATACAACATGAGCGCGAGCGTGAGAGTTAGGATTTTACTATGCAATTGTGGCGCAAGGGAAGAAAAGGAAAGGGAATACGTGCTTTTTAACCACAATGTACCTGGGACTATGGTGCCTATGTGCGCTTAGCAAATGCTATTTGCAATTAGACCTCACCACAAGACCGAGTTAACGCATTGAAAAAGAGAGAGCCGAGGTTTGTTGGATATAGAATACGATAGCTAATATACACATATTTTCAATAAAATTTCCATTACTTTATTTGGCATTTATTTAATTAAAACAAATAATGAACATTTTTATTTATTGATCTCATTTTGAATTGTATTATTATCTTTTTTTAATCTCTTCATATATCTTAAATTTCTATTTTATTTACCAAAAAAATATTTTCAAATTAAAATTATATTTACATTTAAAATAATAAATATTTTCCAAAAATGAATTTATAATCATTTTATTTCTTGAACAAATATTGCTTGATACCTTCACATGAGCTTCATAAATTTGTATTCTCACACAATGTGGACATGTCACATAAAATCTAATTATGCCGAAGGTGTTATTCTACAAAGCCAGTTTTAGAAACAATGTTACAAGATTCGTCATTGATTTATCTAACCATTATCCACCACGTGTTCGACCTGTCATTGGTATGTTGTCGTTTGTCTTTGTTTTGTCTATCAAAATTTGGGAGTAGCATTATTATAGAGCCACCTACTCATCAATAGCGTGTACCTAAGCATGTTTGTCTCCTATACATGTGAAGGTCATGTATATATGAAGGTGTGTCAATGGCAGTGAAGGGCAAACAATTGATGCGGACAACCCGATAGAAATGAGAGTCTTTCGATATCGATGGTTTTTTGGATGCCACATGTCACTGGTGTTTGTTCACTAAATGTTTTCTGTCTTTCGATCGTGGAGGAAGTGCATAAGCAAAAAGGAGGTTGTGGTGTCTCGCGGGATGCTTGAGGAAAGGCCATCCAAAAGTGCTCTGTATTTTTTTAAAATATTTTATTCTTCTTGATATTCTTACAAATTGTCTATACTATTTATTTGTGTTGTGGTTTTGCTTTTTTTCACATGGAAACATGCACGAGCAATACTTCTCCACATTAGTAGATGGTGGAGGTGGTAAACCGCCGGCCATCCTAGTAGAAGGCCTGACCCTAGAGGACTCAAGGCTCGAACTCGTGACCTCCCCCAAACCAAAAGAGTGTGCGCACGTCTTACCAATTGAGCTAACCCTTGGGGCTATGTTGTGGTTTTGCTTGCAGCATCTATGAGTACGCTGATAAATATCTTTCAATAATCATATTATTTAAATTTTTAAATAATTCATGGAGGAATGCATGCGATGGAAGAGAATGTAGGTGGATGCCCTGGTCGTAGCCATAGCCTACAACACTTCTCTTACGGTAACTTGGCCACTCTCTGATACTGAGATCATATTTCAGGTCAATTATAAATGTCAAACTCTGATCTCATATTTTACCATTTAACATTTATTTGCAATTTACTGTTTGAATATCTTCACTATAACGTGTTCAATGATGCAGAATGGTTCTTTGGAAGACCAATTACATGGCAAGTTTCTCCAACCATTGGGAAAGTTCAATATTACCCATATTTTGAAGATTGGCCCATTTATTTATTTATAAAAGACTTGGCAATGCCCATTATGACAATTTTGAGATTTGAGTAACACCCATCATGATATTTCAGTGTTGGAACTCTATTAACCATAGAAAGTTTTCATGGTTTTAGTGATATTTATCATAAAATTTAATAATTATCGTGTGTAGACAAATCCCAACCCTGTTTTTATCAGTAAATCTTCCATTGGGTTATTCAATTCTCACAGTGGGTTCCAGCTGAAAACTCTTCAAATGACATTTTGAGTAACTTATTCGTGACTCCTTATCGATGGGTTGTATATGTCATGGCCTATTGAAGTTTCATTCACATGTATCAAATGTTTGTCTTTCAATTACCAACTGGTCGGCAAATCTATGTGTGGTTTAGCCAAATTTATTTCTGAAAAAAAAATTTAACTGAACTAAACTGACTTTTCATCTCATAATTGCAAATACTTTTATTTTATCCACACCATTTGGTTGTGAGTGTCTGGGTGACATTTTATATTTTTTGGAAAATCTTAAATTCAAAAGTCGTCCAATAATATCAGATGCCATTAATAATTATTGGAAAAACACCAAGCTAATGGAAATCTGGTTGGCATCTATCGAAATTTTCTTACCTAGACAAAACAAAAATTGTCACAATTTCATCTTTCTTACATTTCAAATCTAGAGCACATACCACGGTGGGTACAATAGACTCTTTAAGAAGCTAGTGATATATGGTATAATGTCTACATGCAGATTAAATTTTGCATGATGGTGCATTAAGACCTTTACATACTCTTCCCTTGCTTTTATTGTAAGATCAGATATGTGGTAGCATCTTATTTTCCAATCATATACGTCTTGGTGGGAGCTCGACTAAATGTGCACTATAATATGAACAAGCACATTCTCTCCGATCACCATATCATTTATCATGGGCTAAAATAAATATTTTACATGATCACTAGGTTGGAGGCTAATATGATAGAGAAGGGAAATCAAATGGGGACTAGACAATAATTTACACAGGTTCAATACGGGCTCCCATACATTTTATAGTAGGGCCCTTCATATATTGACCAACATAAACAATTGGGTCAACCAAATATGTGCATTGTAACGTGTATGCCTTTTCTACCTCTGTTGATGGGGGTAATGGAAACAACTAAGCAAGCAAGGCGTATGATGGATGATCGATTGATCTCACACTTACCACAATATTGGAACAAATATCGATCACAGTTATATAAATATGCATCTTATCCATTTTATTTCACAACAAGGAATAAAGTGCCACCTCTAGTTTGAAACCAACTACTATTTTATACTTTCCCTCCTATCGTTGTTTGCTTTCAAATTGTGTTTTCGTATAGATCAATTTACTAACTATATATCATATACAAATAGACTTAGACAGTTTCAATGTCATATCACCTTGATTTACTTACATCATTCGTGATTCGATGCAACACCTTCGATTCACTTATTACTCCTTCTATAGGTAGGTAGGTAGCTTGGAGTGAAACCTGAAAACATAGGGTTAGGAACTACAGAAATCTAAACACATTTAATGTTTGTCTCCTTATCATCCTACACATGTTCCCTCTTCCTCTTCTTTGCTTATCCATCTTCATATTTGTATTTGTGTTTCTTGTTGAGTACCCAAATTCAACCTTTCACAACCATAAAAAATCAAATGTTTTTACTATATATTGTATATGCTTGCTCTTCCATATGTTACCCACCTCTCAAAATTTTAGTCAACTACAGATAATTTGAAATCTTCCCATTACAATCATAACCCACTAAAGCTAGCTATCAATAATTGTAATTTATCCCACTAACCATTGCATACAAACCATCCCCATATTTTTTTTTAAATTAATGGAACCATTTCACTGCAAAGAATCTAGTAATTCAAACTTTAGGTATGTTTGATATACTATAATGAAAAATAAAAGCTTAGATCCTTGAATAAAACTTAGATAGAATGACCATAGACTGAAAGTGAATTTTACAAACCTTTTTCTTTATTTTTCTTTTGGAAGGAAAAAATTCAACTAATTGGAGTGAAAGTATCCAATTGTATAGAACAAACTCTACCTATTTTCGTAAAATCCCCCACTTTTAATGCATCCAAATTGGGGTTGTTCACAAGTTTAACCAAATCTATCCTTGGCTCTTTAATACTTTTCCCATACATATGTATGAATAAACAAACCCAAAAGGGAGAACTATACCTACTATATATTCCCACTCATTTAACCTCAAACATTTTTAAAATAAAAGTTGGGAAACCACTTTTCATAGATCATGATCCAAGCTAAGAGGGACATTGTGATATGTTCCTATAACACTTACAACTCAGGTGTTCGTCTTCAACATTGATACCATATATTGTCAATATTCTCTCTTGTTTGCATAAGTTGGAACTTGTCATAATATAGAAAATCATGGAGCTGAGAAATCATTTGTGACATCTTTTGGTTGGCATATCTCGTACCAACATTTAAGGTCCATACATGTCCTTTTACTTTGATAGCTTCTTCTCTTACTAGCAACAAATTAAGAGTTAGCAAATGTCTTTGTTCTGAAGACTTGTAATTTTAATTTATTGAACTCTTTTGTATTCTCACAACAGATTACTGTCCTTCCCACTTATTTCTTTAGCAAGTAAGATGTGATCTTCTTTGTAGAGACCCCATCATCGGGGTCTTATGTTTTCCTCTCCTTCTCCCTCTTTGCAATTTGAGTCCATGCACCATAATAAAACTGGCCAGCATTCTTAAAGTTTATTGGTAAACTCTACCTAGAACTCAACTCTTGATCCTTTTAGGCTTGCAGCTAATTCCTCAACTTCCAATGAATATTGCTCTTCTGGGCATTTATTTTATGCAGTATCCCATAGGTACTATGCAGTCTTATTTTCATGTATGATAGTCTTACAAGTTTCATTTGATTAATTTTTTCCCTCTATGTATACGGAATATTCAGTATTATCTATGTTTATGTACCATGCTCACCATGTTTTAGAAGATATATGAGAGTGGAGCACAATCCATCCCTTGCAACTAGAGTGATATCAAGTGTTGTGATTGTAGTTTATATTTGGTCTCCAGAGGAAGAAGACCACTGTTATCTTGGTAGAGTTTCAAGCTGTGGCTCAAGCAAAGCCTTGCTCATATCAATTTTTTATTGAGGAGCCTTGGTGCCTGTTTGATTACCAAGAGATCTACAAATAGTCTCATTGTTATTTGCCAAGTTGTTCAGGCCGCTGGAGCCACTCAACTATTCTACAATCATCTCTATGGTAAGCCATTGTGGATGCATTTTAGTGTTCATCATATAGATTTTAGGTTTTGACTGTGTGATGCCCATAATGAAAAATTCAATGTTGAAATATTGATCATCATAGGAATTTAAACTTTAAAGCGATTCCCATCATGTTTTGAATGCCATCCATCATTAAGTATAGTATATTTGTAGTGTTTATCATGGATTTTGAATCACAACCATATCATTTTCAGTGTTTGAACAATGCCCATTATGCGAATTTTGAGATTTGAGTGACACTCATCATGTTATTTCATTGTTGGGTCAACTTTATTCATCATGGAAGGATTTCATGGTTTGAGCAATATTTATCATAAAACTTAATAATTGGCATGCTACTCGTCATTGAAATTACAACTTGTAGGTAACACAAAACATTCTCTCTATTTTTCTTTTGGAAAGAAAAACATTTCAACTAATTGGACTGAAAGTAGCCAATAATATACAACAAAGTCTTCCTACTTCACCAAAATCCCCCACTTTAAATACATCTAAAATTGGGGTGTTCATAGGTTTAACCAAATCCATCCTTGGCTCTTTAATACTTTTATAATATGTATATATTGAACAAACCCAAAAGGGAAAACTAGAATTGCTCTATATTCCCACTCCTTAAACGTCAAACATCTTTTAAATAAATGTTGGGAACCCATTTTTCATATATCCTAATCAAACCTAAAAGAGACATTGTGATATATTCCCATAACACTTACAAGTCAGGTGTCCAACTTCAGTATGTTCTCAATATTCTCTCTTATTTGCATAAGCTGGAACTTGTCATACTAGAGAAAACCATGAAGCAAAGAAGTCATTTTTGACATCCTTTTAATGGCATATCCTGCACCAGTGTCTGAAGTTCATTCCTACTTTACTCTAATAACTCATGCTCTCACTATTAACAAATTGAGAATTAGCAAATGTACCGATTTTGAAGACTTGTGATTTGAATTCATTGAACTCTTTTTCATTCTCACAAGAGGTTACCAACCTCCCCAATTATTTCTTTATCAAGTAGGACGTGATCTTCTTTGTAGAGAGTATGTCATTGGGGTCTTTTTTTTCTCCCCTTCTCCCTCTTTGCAATTTGAGCCCATGCACCATATTGAAAAGTGGACAACATTCTTTAGGTTTATTGGTCACACTATGCCTAAAATACAACTCTTGATCCTTTCAGACATACAGATAATTCCTCAACTACTAATGAAAATTGCTCTTCTGAGGATTTATCTATTCAGTATCCCATAGGTGTTGTGTGGAATTATCTTCATGTATTATAGTCTTACAAGTTTCAACTGATGAATTTTATCCCTCTATGTATATGAAATATTGTTAAAGTATTGTAACTTCGGAATATAGTCTACTGTACTTTTGTTGTATTCTCCTTTGGAGATGTTATTACTCCATTAAGAGATGTCCTTGATGTAATTGGTCATGTAAAAGTCATGAGGTAAGCCCTTTGTTGTAATTCGGGGCAATAGTACCTACAAAAGTAATATATAAAATGTATTTTGAGTCTCCCAATGTAGGTCGTCCCTAATTAGGGAACCTGGCCGGCATAGTTAGTTTATTGAGGAACTCACCTAATGAATATAAATAGATGAGGCGCCTCCCTCATACTCACACATATTACACTCAAGTATTGCGTTGGAGGGAGAGAGAGAGAGAGAGAGAGAGAGAGAGAGACAGATTCTACTATGGAATATGAGAAACTATTCTTGTTGCTATGGTTTTACACTGTCTTGGTCGAATTCTATACTGAGGAATTTTTACAGGGTTTTCTCCCTTGTGGTTTCCCTGAGGAAAATCTTTGTGTTCTCTTGTGTTGTTGCATTTGTCTTTCTTTCAGTGATCATTTTCTTATGGTTATGATTTTATGATGCTAAATTTTTTTAGATCTTCTATAACCATTAAAAATCTAACATGGTATCAGAGCCACCCTGAAATAAGTCTTTGTGCAGCTAAAACATTGCTACAGCTACAGCTACTAAAGATTAGGGTTTCATGATTGAAAACCCTAGAAGACAAAAACTAGTCATGTTGGGAATTTCTCTATAAAGAGATATTGGAGAAGGGTCGGGAGCTGAAACTTTGACAGGTTGAAGCTAAACTCTTACTCTACCTTGTGTAAATGTTTCAGCCTCAGAATTCATCCTTAAACATGTGACCTAGGGAGAATTGTTATATATTGGGCTATGAAGGTCCATATGACATTTCTAAAAATGTTGAAGATAGGGCATTAACTATAATTTCGGTGGTAAAATTTTCAGACCCGAAGGTGAAATAGTACCACATGGAAGTTAGTACAAGTTCTCTATGTTGAACAGTCCTGAAATAAGTCACCTTGGTAAACTTCGCATAAGTACCACCTAGTGAATCCAATTCTGCTCTAACCTATGGGGTTGGAAAGAAGACAAATTATGTTGCCTCAAGGTGAAGTTTCAGACCTTTAAAAAATGAACATTCAGAGCTATAGAAGAAACAATATCGGTAATTTATGATGAAGAAACCGGAGAAAAACTAGGGCTTCCTGTTATGGGAACTTCCCTCCACCAATCAGTTGAAGAAGGAGGACCATGAAATTCGCCCTAGGAGGGTGCATCTATCTATGTAATAAGTTTCTCATTTTGTGGACTTTTAGTTTTTGACCTAACACTACTGCCGGAGAAAACTAAGGCATCAGATTTTTTGTAGTTTTGTCCACAATTTTGGGAAAATAAGTATGTTGCCTAGCTTGCCTTGAGTAGGTGTGTATTTCTATCCAATCGGATATGAAAGATACCTAAGTTGAAGAATTAGGGTGTCTCTGTCAAACCCTAGGTCCACCAGAAGCAGTATTTCAAAAGATTCTTCAAGTAAGCATCAAGTTGAAGCAATCTCACTGGTAAGTTCCATCCTCTCTATTTCCATTTGAGGTTCTCATTTTTATCATGATGACAAATAGTTCCAAGCATGAGGACAATATTGAAAGAGTCGAGAACTTCTAAGCATGGAGTTATAGAGTGCTTATCATACTTGAAGAAGCATTCCATGAATAACTATGTCAAAGAAGACGCTACAGATCCAAAAGGAGATGAAGTCGAAGCAAAGAAGGACCTAGTCAAAACAAAGATGAGAATTTCCATCTCCATTGGATCTCACATGTATCATCCTTGAAGACTCCCAAGGATATGTTTGATGCAATGAACAGCATGTACAAAGATGAACTTGAGAAATCAACTCAAGGATGTGAAGGTGCAATGTCAAAAAACATTCAATGATAACTTCACAAAGAAGATCTCATCTCAAGGAGCAATTAGAAGCTGTTGAAGACAATGCCAAAGAAGCAGAAGCATAAATTACAATTTTGAATGGTCTTCCAAATTCAGTCAAGAGAGTAGTTCTAGTAGATCACATATGGAAGAGTGCACGATTGATTTATGGAAAAAGAAGAAGAGATGACAATCAATCCCTAACAACTCATGCCAAGCAGAAAAAGAATAAGAAGGAAGAACATTCCCTCCAAGAATAGAAGGACATCTCACAACTCAATAGTTCTGTTGTGATGAGAAAGGACTCTTTGTGAAAGAATGTCCCAAGAAGGAAGAATGGAAGGATGTTATGATCTAGAAGTACTTGTCGATCATATAGAATGGTGTTTGGATATGAATTCAAGACATGAAGGGAAGTTTTATGAAGTCTTCCAAGTATATCTACAAGATCAATTATACCGCAGATCAAAGTATCAAAATATATGAAGCAAGCTTCGTAGTTTCTATCATAAAGAGAGAGTCGATTATGACATGACATTGCTCTAGGGGCTAGACACACCTCTTCAATAGTAGATATTACACTAGAAAATTGGCGTAATCAAATTAGAAGAACATATCGAGCAACATATATGGTTTGAGACTCTCTACAAAGAACCACCTATGCACAAAAGGATTTGCACAAGCTCAGTAGACACCCGTGGGATAGTATATATAGTTACATGAGGATCTTGAGGATCAACTAGAATGATGGAGATCCCAACCTTTACTACAAGGTTGAAGATAGAATCATATAAAGGTCAAGAAACTCATAGACGGGTGCAATAGAAAACTTGCAACAATGTTCAAGATGAAGTATCTTGATATCTAGTGACCTTGATAGGTGACATAGATGGATACAAAGAAGAGTAATAGCATAGGAGGCTACCCATCACTCCAATGTACTAATACATATGCAGAGGGAGGATGGTGCTCCACCTCAGAGGGAGTGATTATGGTAGATCTCAAAGTTCAAGAATCTTGACATGATTCTTGGGATTAGAGGTATGATGAAATCCAGAGGACATTTTCCTTATCCAAGTAAAATATTCATAGAAAATAGTATGGTACCTAAAGGGTACTGCAGAGATATGATGACTTTGATTGAGTTGTACTACTACGAACAAAAATATCACTCCAACATATTGCAGAAAGAAGAGTGTTTCTCTCAATTCAACCAAGGATGAATATATTGCAGCTAAGAAGAAAGTAATTAAAGATTCCTCAAGTAATGAGGAATATGATCCAGAAGAATTATACCGATGAAGATGAAAAATATACTCTTATCCATTTCATCATTGGATAAGAAGGGATGCACTGGTAGGACAGAAAGACATAGTTCTACGTGATCTCTGGTGTAAGAAGACTTGTTCAGTATTTTCGATCATGAGCAAGATAGGAATAGGTCCTCAGAATCAGATGATGAAGTTGAACACATTGGAAGAGACTCCAGTAATTCAAGAAGACAGAGATCAATATGAAGTCTACCAAACAAACAAAGATACGTATTTGAATTGTCATTTCCTATATATCTAGTTGTTCAAGATGTGTACATAGATATGTTTCTAGATTCAGGAAATGTATTATGCATATTAGAATATTTGTAGTTTACTACTAATATGCAAGTGATGGGTAAATGGCTTATGTTGTTGTACACCGTTCAATTGCTACTTACGAAATAATGTCTTGGCAAGATGGAATACATATATCTTGGCAAGATGGAATACATATAGAAAGTTACTGTATATAGATGATTGTTGCATTAGCGGAAATAGTTGCAAGATTATATGACATATATCTTTATGTATGTCATTATGAATATGTTACGAAATGTTTCTAATCATACAATTGTATTTGACTTGTAGGAAGGAGTGTATGCAATCATCCACAAAAGAAGAATGATGCAAGTTGTGAATGTACGATATCGTTGTAGATGTACAAGAGAAGAATGATGCAGTCACAAATGCACAAAAGAAGAATGATGCAAGTTGTAAATGTACAATGCAGTTGCGAATGTACAAGAAGAGAATGTTAAAGAACAAGTTACAGAAAGGAGTTGTAAAGCTCAAGTATGTTCCTACATAGGAACAAGTGGCAGATGTGTTGAATAAGCCTCTGGCTCATGTAAAGTTTGAATACTTTCGAGACATGCTTGGTGTAGTCCAAAAGGACCTCTCTCAAAAGAGGGAGTGACGATAGATGGAAGAAAAATGCAGTGGTGGTAGCTCAGTCTAGAGTAGGGTAAGTCTGGCTAGGACTGTTGGCCCGAAAGGGTTAGTTAGATGAGGCATGTTGATCGTAGGGGGATTAGTATGTTTAGCTAGATCAGTTTAACCCAAGTGGGTGTGTAATCCAGGACAAGGATTGTTGGTCCCCAGGAAGATCCATCTGCCTAACTAGGATTGTTGGCTCGAAAGGGTTAGTATGTTAGAAAAAATTCCTGGATGGATCTACCAGAGAACTCACCATGATGCTACTCCGAGATAGTTAGAGGGCACGATGTATCTTCAATATTTTTATATTTATGAGTGTTGAGATGATTGCTTTAGTATTGTTATACTGATGATTGCTGAGATGTTTTCTTTACTATTGTAATACTGATGATTGTTGAGATGTTTGCTTCAATATTGTTATACTGATGATAGTTCCAGTATTGTTATACTGATGATTGTTGAGATGTTTGCTTCAGTATTGTAATACTGATGATTGTTGAGATGTTTTCTTCAGTATTGTTATACTGATGATTGTTCAGATGTGTGCTTCAGTATTGTTATACTGATGATAGTTGAGATGATAGTTTCAGTATTGTTATACTGGTGATTGTTGAGATGATTGTTAAGATAGTTTCAGTGTTGTTACACTGATGATTAATGATTGTTGAGATGTTTGATTGAGATAGTTTCAGTGTTGTTACACTGATGATTGGTGATTGTTGAGATGCTTGTTGAGATGTTTTCAGTGTTGTCACACTGATGATTGTTGAGATAGTTTCAGTATTCCTATATTGATGTAGAAAGTTCAGTATTCTCATACTGATGATTATTGATTGATTGATAGTTTCAGTATTCTTATACTGATGTAGCAGATTCAGTATTCTCATACCGATTATTGTTGATTGATGAGATGATTGATAGTTTCAATATTATTTTACTGATGTAGAAAGTTTCTTATTTTTATACTGATGTTGATGTGGCAGGTTCAATATTTCTATACTAATGTTTATAAGATGGTTTCAATATTTCTATAACGATCGTGATGAGGTAGTTTTAGTATTTTTATGCTGATGTTGATAAGAGAGTTTCATTATTTCTATACTGATATTGATGATGATGTTGCTTCAACATTTGTATGTTGGTGTTGATGATGTGGTTATGGTCGACCCAGCACCTTGTGTTGATGATGCTGTTATGGTTGTGGTCCCAACACCCTGTGTTGATAATGTTGATGTGGTTGAAGTCACGACACTTTGTGTTGATGATGATGAGGTTGTTTCAACATTTTTATGTTGATGATGATGACGATGTTCCAACATCTCTATGCTGATAACGCAGATGATGATATAGCATTTATTAATGATTTTGCTTTAGCACTAACATGCTAATAATATTGTTGTTGTTTCAGTATTCACATACTGACGATGCAGACGGTGATGTTTCAGTATTTACATACTAATGATGCAAATGTTGATGTTTCAGTATTTACATACTAATGATGCAGATGATGATGTTTCATTATTTACATACTAAAGTTGCATATGATGTTTCAATATTCCCATATTGATGTTGAAAAAGAAGATTCAGTATTCACATACTGATGTGGAAGAAGAATATTTAGTATTCACATACTGATGGGGCAGAAGAAGATTCAGTATTCACATACCGATGTTACAGAATAAGGGTCAGAAGATGATTCAGTATTCACATATCGATGTGGTAGAAGATGATTCAGTATTCACATACTGATGCTACAGAAGATGATCCAGAAGATCATTCAGATGATTCAATATTCACATACTGATACTACAGAAGATGATCTAGAAGATGATTCAGTATTTATATACTGATAGAAGATGATTGAAGAAGATGATCCAGTTGAGATCGATGATGAAGATGTATGATGATGTGGTTTCCCTGAGGAAAATCTTTGTGTTATCTTGTGTTGTTGCATTGTCTTTCTTTCAATGATCATTTTCTTATGGTTATGATTTTACGATGCTAAATGTGTTTAGATCTTGTGTAACCATTAAAAATCTAATATGGTATTAGAGCCACCTTGAAATAAGTCTTTGTGCAGCTGAAACACTGCTATAGCTATAGCTACTAAAGATTAGGGTTTCATGATTGAAAACCCTAGAAGACAAAAACTAGTCATGTTGGGGATTTCGCTATAAAGAGATATTGGAGAAGGGTCGGGAGATGAAACTTTGATAGGTCGAAGCTAAACTCTTACTCTACCATGTGTAAATGTTTTAGCCTTAGAATTCATCCTTAAACAGGTGACCTAGGGAAAATCGTTATATCTCAGGCTATGAAGGTCCATATGACATTTCTAAATTGAAGATAGGGCATGAATTGCAATTTCGGTGGCAAAAGTTTCAAACCCAAAGGTGAAATAGTAACACGTGGAAGTCAGTACAAGTTCTCTATGTTGAACAGTACTGAAATAAGTCACCTTGGTAAACTTCGCATAAGTCCCACCTAGTGAATCCAATTCTGCTCTAACCTATGGGGTTGGAAAGAAGACAGATCAGGCCACCTCAGGGTGAATTTTCAGACCTTTAAAAAATGAACATTTAGATCTATAGAAGAAACAATATCAGTAATTTATGATGAAGAAACCAGAGAAAAACTAGGGTTTAGTGTTCCGGGAACTTCCCTCCACCAATTAGTTGAAGAAGGAGGACCATAAAATTCTCCCTAGGAGGGTGCATCTATCTATGTAATAAGTTTCTCATTTTGTGAACTTTCATTTTTTGACCTAACACTACTGCCGGAGAAAACTAAGGCATCAGATTTTTTGTAGTTTTGTCCACAATTTTGGGAAAATAAGTATGTTTCTCAGCTTGCCTTGAGGAGGAGCATATTTCTATCCATTTATATATGAAAGATACCTAAGTTGAAGAATTAGGGTTTCTTTGTCAAACCCTAGGTCCACCAGAAGCAATATTTCAAAATATTCTTCAAGTAAGCATAAAGTTGAAGCAATCTCACTGGTAAGCTCCATCCTCTCTATTTCCATTTGAGGTTCTCATTTTTATCATGATGACAAATAGTTCCAAGCTTGAGGACAAGATTGAAAGAGTCAAAAACTTCTAAACATGGAGTTATAGAGTGCTTATCATACTTGAAGAATCATGCCGTGAATAACTATGTCAAAGAAGAAGCTACAAATCCAAAAGGAGATGAAGTCAAAGCAAAGAAGGACCTAGTCAAAACAAAGATGAGTATTTCCGTCTCCATTGGATATCACATGTATCATCCTTGAAGACTCCCAAGGATATGTTCGATGCAATGAACAACATGTACAAAGATGAACTTGAGAAATCAACTCAAGGATGTGAAGGTGTAATGTCAGAAAACATTCAATGATTACCTCACAAAGAAGATCTCATCCCAAGGAGCAATTAGAAGTTGTTGAAGACAATGTCAAAGAAGCAGAAGCATAAATTACAATTTTGAATGGTCTTCCAAATTCAGTCAAGAGAGTAGTTCTAGTAGATCACATATGGAGGAGTGCACGATTGATTTATGGAAAAAAAAAAAGAGATGACAATCAATCCCTAACAACTCATGCCAAGCAGAAAAAGAATATGAAGGAAGAACATTCCCTCCAATAATAGAATGACATCTCACGACTCAATAGTTCTGTTGTAATGAGAAAAGACACTTTGCGAAAGAATGTCCCAAGAAGGAATAATGGAAGGATGTTATGATCTAGAAGTACTTGTCAATCATACAGAATGGTGTTTGGATATGAGTTCAAGACATGAAGGGAAGTTTTATGAAGTCTTTAAGTAGATCTACAAGATCAATTATACCACAGATCAAAGTATCAAAATATATTAAGCAAGCTTTGTAGTTTCTATCATAAAGAGAGAGTCGATTATGACAAGACACTTCTCTAGGGGCTAGACACACCTATTCAATAGTAGATATTACACTAGAAAATTGGCGTAATCAAAGTAGAAGAACATATCGAGCAACATATATGGTTTGAGACTCTCTACAGAGAACCACCTATGCACAAAAGGATTTGCACAAGCTCAGTAGACACCTGTGGGATAGCATATATAGTTACATGAGGAGCTTGAGGATCAACTAGAGTGATGGAGATCCCAACCTTTACTACAAGGTTGAAGATAGAATCCTATAAAGGTCGAGAAACTCATAGATGGGTGCAAGAGAAAACTTGCAACAACGTTCGAGATGAAGTATCTTGATATCTAGTGACCTTGATAGGTGACATAGATGGATACAAAGAAGAGTAAGCATAGGAGGATACCTGTCACTCCAATGTCCTAATACAGATGCAGAGGGAGGATGCTGCTCCACCTCAGAGGGAGTGATTATGGTAGATCTCAAAGTTCAAGAATCTTGACATGATTCTTGGGATTAGAGGTATGATGAAATCCAGAGGACATTTTCCTTATCCAAGTAAAATATTCATAGAAAATAGTATGGTACCTAAAGGGTACTGCAAAGATATGATGAATTTGATTGAGTTGTACTACAACGAACAAAAATATCACTCCAACATATTGTAGAAAGAAGAGTGTTTCTTTCAATGCAACCAAGGACGAATATATTGCAGCTGAGAAGAAAGTAAGTAAAGATTCCTCAAGTAATGAGGAATATGATCCAGAAGAATTATACCGATGAAGATGAAAAATATACTCTTATCCATTTCATCATTGGATAAGAAGGGATGCACTGGTAGGATAGAAAGACACAGTTCTATGTGATCTCTGGTGTAAGAAGACTTGTTCAGTATTTTCGATCATGAGCAAGATAGGTCCTTAGAATCAGATGATGAAGTTGAACACATTGGAAGAGATTCCAGTAATTCAAGAAGACAGAGATCAAGATGAAGTCTACCAAACAAACAAAGATAAAACCACTTATACTATGAAACGAGAACTATATACTATGAACGAGAACTCTACCCATAAAAACGATGATTTTTGCAAAAAAAACACCAAAAACACCCCCCAAATAGAAAAGTGTTGATACCAGTATACACGTTTTTTTTTTTAGGGTAAAAAATAGAGCCATGGACTAAACATCCCATATTGTTGTTTAACAAAACTTTAAAATCAACCTTAAATTGGAAAAAAAGAAAAATTCTTGAAGAGATAAATTACAACTTTCTGGAAAATTGCATATTAAAGAAAAAACAAATTTCTCTAATAATTTCACCATTATAACCATATAGAAAAAAAGAAATTATGATGTGATTCATAATGAGATAATATATTAGACCATACAAGAACAAATGGTTCATATAAATATTCAAAAAC
>LPNX011037409.1:0-37016 GCA_001517045.1 Pseudotsuga menziesii | reverse complement strand
AACGTACGTTGATGCGCCTTGATCCGGCATCAACGTTGATCCCAAGGCGCATCAACGTTGATGCGCCTTGATCCGGCATCAACGTTGATGCCGGGCATCAATGTTGATCCCAAGGCACATCAACGTTGATGCCGGGCATCAACTTGGGATCAACGTTGATGCCCGGCATCAACGTTGATGCGCCTTGCGTCCACGTTGATGCCCGGCATCGAGGGCTGCCGTGAGGGCCGCCCTTTAGCGCCCAAGCGGCGGAGACAAGACAAGAAATCGTTTAGTAAAATTATATACTAGGCCAGGACTCCGATATGTGCTTTAGGCCAGGACTCATACCGTGGGGAGGGTTCTATTGAACTACACCGTGGGGAAGGTTCTATTGAACTTGGAATAATCTACCACCGAAACGAGGGAATAAAAATAAGAAATAGTTCAAGCGAAGAATAAGAAGGCCGAATGGATAATACAAGGAAGGATAGAATAATGAAGATAAGAAAGCTCTATTAGTTGGCGAATCATATGTTGGCAAATCCTCCATTGTGTCATTGTCCGTTGGCCCTTTGGCGCCCAAGCGGCGGACTAGTGGACCAAAGGGAATATGACAGAGAAATAGTTATGAATGTAATGGGCTGTGTGGAGGGCGTGCTAAACGTTATGTCGAACGCAGTGGTGGCCGCCACAACCACCACCGAAATGAACGGAATTGAAGATCAAGAAAATATACAACAAATGGTGTCGAGTCTGATTACTAATCGTTATGGATTAGTGAATTTATCAGAAAATGTTGATATTGGTCGATTGCAGGATGGATGGCGGGTAGAGATAGTAAGTTGCCAAATTCCAATTAATGAAAATGTGAGTGAAGACTATCTCGAAACATTAAAATTGGCAGAGGATATAATTGTAATTCGATTGATAGAAGATTATCGGGAATCCGACGATGCATTCCGCTGGTACATCCAGATTATATGGAATTCCATATTCAGTTGGCGTCAGGTGATGCAACATCTACAGTATAATACCTATCGATTCAATTTCCTACATGAACGTATAGCGATAGGCAATAATAACGCCAGATCAGATGAAGTAAATATGAGTCCTCGTGAGGTAGTGGATGGGTTTCCAGACGTTATAATTGGCAGCAGGGAGGACAATGGGAACGGGAATGGGTATGGGAATGATGATGAAGCGTTGTGCACAGGTTGTTACGAAACTTTAACGAAGGGAGAGAATGCAAAACAATTGGCATGCACCCATGTCTTTCATTCAACTTGCATTCTCCAGTGGTTTAGTCGTAAAATCAATTGTCCGACGTGCAGATATGAGCCACCTTCTCATCGATGATCAATCACTGTTGCTAGACTATTTCCTTTTCTTTATTTATGAACTTCACTGTGCTGCTAGACTTATTCCTTTTCTTTATTTCTGAACAGATTCCGTTCATTTCTTTATTCTATACACTTTGATATTTTTATGGTAGGATAAATTTGTCATAGTTTTGGGTGGTCTATGACCACGTTAGTCACTACTTTTACCTAATTCTGTAAAAAATCAGTTTACTTTTTAATACATGTAAAGAACACTGAATGGCTACGTTCAGTGATCGTGACATAAAATATTGATACTGGTTAACCCAAAATCAATGTGTTGACATGCAGTCTGTTCGCCTCATTCAGTGCTCTTAATAACACCTACTATTCAGCTATAAATTATAGGGCTATACTGTTTATTTGAAGATCACTGTATATTATAAATTATTATTATAAATTGTATTTTGATTATGATTTAGTGATTTAGTTGAAGATGATTGTAGATTACAGAGTATTATTATAAATTGTATTTTGATTTTGATTTCCAATTATAATTAGTGTATATTTTTGTTAATCATGGTTTAACCAAAGGTTCACATGGATTAAATTTTTTTAAGCCATTTTGGTAAAGATTTATTTAAAGATAATTATATATTAGAGATTATTATTAGAAATTGTATTTTGATTTTGATTTGTAATAATGTAGTATAATTAGCATATATTCTTGTTAGCTATCGTTTTATTAAAGCTTTAGGGGATTAATTTTTCTTTTTTTTTAAAGCCAATTTGATCTAGTTTTCATCTTCTCTAGAATATGTTTATTGAGCAATACCAAAGGATCCATTTACAAGTCCTTCATCAATCCATAATTTTGAAGTGACGATCACAAAAGATTTGGCCATCCATTTTTTCATTATAACATTTGTTTTTTATTGTTAAAATAACATTAAGTGTAATAGGAGCACTTTGGGGATCTTGCAGACATAGAAGACCCAATGGAAGAGGACATTGATGTCCCTGAGGAAATTCAAGCTCCAGAAAATTCCAATGTCGATGAAGAATTTGGCATGCATGATATTGTTGAATAGTTTCATGTTTTGAAGAAAATGTTAATTTTGACAATTTTTGACAATTTTTTGATCAGATATATTAGTAATGTTTTGACTTTCAGACTTTATTTTAGAAATAAAATTTCTAAATATAATGTTTTTAATATGTTTTTTACAAATAATTTGTATATTTTTTCTCGACTTTATGTGAGTCGTCACTTTTCGATAACTAATATGAAATATGATCATTTTTAGAGAAAAATTCTCTGAAAATTCATTGAAAATGGTTTTAAATGTCTTTATTTTCTGGAATTATTTACAATTTTGTCAATAAAAATGCCTTATTTTGTACATAAAAATGTCTTATTTTATAGAAAAAATCATTAAATGTATATGTTTTTCATTATAAATTGCTTAAAAATGTATGTTATTTTGTTAAATTTCAAAAAACACACTTGAAAATAGAAATTAAAAATATTTTACAACAAAGATAATTCAAAGGCCCCAAAAAATGTCTGAAAATGAAAATGTGTGATACTGGCATCAACCATTTTTGAAACGGGGGTAAAAATAGCTACTAAAATTAGGAGAGAGAAAAAAGAGAACTGTGTCGAGTTCTCGTTTCATAGTATAAGTGGTTATAAGTATTTGAATTATCATTTCCTATATATCTAGTTGTTCAAGATGTGTACATAGATATGTTTCTAGATTCAGGAAATGTATTATGCATATTAGAATATTTGTAGTTTACTACTAATATGCAAGTGATGGGTAAATGGCTTATGTTGTTGTACAACGTTCCATTGCTACTTATGAAATAATGTCTAGGCAAGATGGAATACATATAGAAAGTTACCTTATATAGATGATTGTTGCATTAGCGGAAATAGTTGCATGATTATATGACATATATCTTTATGTATGTCATTATGAATATGTTACGAAATGTTTCTAATCATACAATTGTATTTGACTTGTAGGAAGGAGTGTATGCAATCACCCACAAAAGAAGAATGATGCAAGTTGTGAATGTACAATACTGTTGCAAATGTACAAGAGAAGAATGATGCAGTCACATATGCACAAAAGAATAATGATGCAAGTTGTAAACATACAATGCAGTTGCAAATGTACAAGAAGAGAATGTTAAAGAACAAGTTACAGAAAGGAGTTGTAAATCTCAAGTATGTTCCTACAGAGGAAAAAGTGGTAGATGTGTTGAATAAGCCTTTGGCTCATGTAAAGTTTGAATACTTTCGAGACACGCTTGGTGTAGTCTAAAAGGACCTCTCTCGAAAGAGGGAGTGACGATAGATGGAAGAAAAATGCAGTGGTGGTAGCTCAGTCTAGAGTAGGGTAAGTCTGGCTAGGACTGTTGGCCCGAAAGTGTTAGTCAGATGAGGCATGTTGATCCTAGGGGGATTAGTATGTTTGGCTAGATCAGTTTAACCCAAGTGGGTGTGTAATCCAGGACAAGGATTGTTGGTCCCCAGGAAGATCCATCTGCCTAACTAGGATTGTTGGCTCGAGAGGGTTAGTATGTTAGAAAAAAAATTCCTGGATGGATCTACCAGAGAACTCACTGTGATGCTGCTCCGAGATAGTTAGAGGGCACAATGTATCTTCAGTATTGTTATATTGATGAGTGTTGAGATGATTGCTTTAGTATTGTTATACTGATGATTGCTGATATGTTTGCTTTAGTATTGTCATACTGATGATTTTTGAGATGTTTGCTTCAATATTGTTATACTGATGATAGTTCCAGTATTGTTATACTGATGAATGTTTGCTTCAATATTGTAATACTAATGATTGTTGATATGTTTTCTTCAGTATTGTTATACTGATGATTATTGAGATGTGTTCTTCAGTATTGTTATATTGATGATAGTTGAGATGGTAGTTTCAGTACTGTTATACTAATGATTGTTGAGATGATTGTTAAGATAGTTTCGGTGTTGTTACACTGATGATTGATGATTGTTGAGATGTTTGATTGAGATAGTTTCAGTATTGTTACACTGATGATTGGTGATTGTTGAGATGCTTGTTGAGATGTTTTCAGTGTTGTCACACTGATGATTGTTGAGATAGTTTCAGTATTCCTATACTGATGTAGCAAGTTCAATATTCTCATACTGATAATTGTTGATTGATTGATAGTTTCAGTATTCTTATACTGATGTAGCAGGTTCAGTATTCTCATACTGATTATTGTTGATTGATGAGATGATTGATAGTTTCAATAATATTCTACTGATGTAGAAATTTTAGTATTTTTATACTTATGTTGATGTGGCAGGTTCAATATTTCTATACTGATGTTTATAAGACGGTTTCAATATTTCTATAATGATTGTGATGAGGTAGTTTAGTATTTTTATACTAATGTTGATAAGACAATTTCAGTATTTCTATACTGATATTGATGATGATGTTGCTTCAACATTTGTATGTTGGTGTTGATGATGTGGTTATGGTCGACCCAACACCTTGTGTTGATGATGCTGCTATGGTTGTGGTCCCAACACCCTGTGTTGATAATGTTGATGTGGTTGAAGTCACGACACTTTGTGTTGATGATGATGAGGTTGTTTCAACATTTTTATGTTGATGATGATGACGATGTTCCAACATCTCTATGCTGATAATGCAGATGATGATATAGCATTTATTAATGATTTTGCTTTAGCACTAACATGCTAATAATATTGTTGTTGTTTCAGTATTCACATACTGACGATGCAGACGGTGATGTTTCAGTATTTACATACTGATGGTGCAAATGTTGATGTTTTAGTATTTACATACTGATGATGCAGATGTTGATGTATCAGTATTTACATACTATTGATGCAGATGATGATGTTTCATTATTTACATACTAATGTTGCATATGATGTTTCAATATTCCCATATTGATGTTGAAAAAGAAGATTCAGTATTCACATACTGATGTGGAAGAAGAATATTCAGTATTCACATACTGATGTGGTAGAAGAAGATTCAGTATTCACATACCGATGTTACAGAATAAGGGTCAGAAGACGATTCAGTATTCACATACTGATGCTACAGAATATGATCCAGAAGATCATTCAGATGATTCAATATTTACATACTGATACTATAGAAGATGATCTAGAAGATGATTCAGTATTTATATACTGATAGAAGATGATTATGTATCCACATACTGAGATTGCAGAAGATGATCCAGTTGAGATCGATGATGAAGATGTATGATGATGCTCCACAAAATCCTATGACATATAAATATTCACCAGTTAGTTGTACAATTGTGATGATGGTTGTTGAGGTAGAATACCTTCCTAGTTAAGAGGGAGTGTTAAAGTATTGTAACTTCGAAAGATATTCTATTGTACTTTTGTTGTATTCTCCTTGGAGATATTATTACTCCATTTGGAGATGTCCTTGATTTAATTGGTCATGTAAAAGTCATGAGGTAAACCCTTTGTTGTAATTCGGGGCAATAGTACCCACAAAAGTAATATATAAAATGTATTTTGAGTCTCCCAATGTAGGTCGTCCCTGATTAGGGAACTTGTACGACCTAGTTAGTTATTTGAGGCACTCACCTAATGAATATAAATAGGTGAGGCACCTCTCTCATTCTCACACATCTTACACTCAAGTATTGTGCTGGAGAGAGAGAGAAAGAGTCTATTGTGGAAGATGAGAAACTATTCTTGTTGTTGGGGTTTTACATTGTCTTGATCAAATTCTATGCCGAGGAAGTTTTTTCGGGTTTTCTCCCTTGTGGTTTCCTCATGGAAAATCTTTGTGTTCTCTTGTGTTGCTGCATTTGTCTTTCTTTTAGTGATCCTTTTCTTATGGTTATGATGTTATGATGCTAAATGTTTTTAGATGTTGTATAACCATTAAAAATATAACAAATATCCAGTGTTATTTGTGGTTATGGTTGCAACTACACCAATCAAGTGCATGTCTCTACCATTTGTATCACTTACAAATAATGATCTAATTCCTTTAAGTACCCTTGGAAGTAATACTTCTAAATCATCTACTTATGCACCATAGTTGTATTTAGTGGTTGTGCCTTGGTGATATTGGATCCTATTGGAATTTGAAAATGCAATTTTATTTTTCCCTTGAGGTCTGCAAGTATTCTTTATAGTATCTGAAACTATGAAGGAAATATATAGTTAATCTTCTATGGTGTTAAGTTAATCCAAAACAAGGGCAAGCTTGATTAGTAACATATTCAAGCTCACCCATTATAAAATACTTTGTGTTTTTTTGAGTAAAACAGACATATGTGGTTTTCCTTCTGTTCATTTTTTTGAAACATGTTTTTTTTTCCATTTTCGTACAAGAGAAACTAGGAATACTAGGAACAATGATCTATAGAGATAATGCCAACATATTTGTACTCAGATGTACCATGAAAAGAGTGGTATCTTTAGGATCCAAATGAAAAATAATATAATGTCTTCATTTAATATTTTATATCTTGATAATCTCCCGTGTTGAGACTAACATAACAACCAACTGTTGTTTATCACCCATAATGTTAAGGTCAAAATACACCGCCATGCTAATTTGATAAAACATAAAGGATAAAAGAGATGTTTCAATGGACTGGGGCTTACTATAGAAAGATAATTTAGGGTGAGTAATACTTATGTAGATAAGTTTTTGACCAACAATCATCCTTCCCAAACTAAGAGACTATTTTCCTGGGTTGTTGATCTAGAATTTATCCATTAGATCAGGTTATGACACACAGTCCCTAGTGATGCAGTGCAGGAAAGCTATCGAGGATAGTTATCACCCCTTGTTTGAGTATCCTTCAATATGCAAACCATGGTGGAACATCCAAAGGATTTTCCATCATGCAAAAGAATTAGAGACCATCAGATAGAATGCTCGTTAGATGATAATCCTACTAAAAAACTTCATGCATTCCATTTATGAAATCGACCACCATTGTCATCCTTTCTAAATCGCTTGAGTAAGGCCTTTTTTAACCACATTGGAAGATTATTATCATGGATTCCTTTGATCAGGCAATGTTGTTTTCTTTTCAACCATTCAAAATTCTATATAGCATTAAATTGCACATTAGTCTGTATTTATTTGTGGAAGTGAAACTACTTTGGGAATAAAAAGAGAATTGACTCATTGTTGAGTGGGCATTTGATAAGTTGCATCCATACATGGATCTCACTTTTCCCACTAATTCTATTAGTCATGTACTGTTCATTTGGTAAGGTGCATCCCTACCTACATTGCTTTCATACTTTTATTGAAATTGATTTTATAGATTTAATTAATTTGTTGAAAACAAAGCCCAAATCACATCCTTCTCATTGACTATGCATTTGGTAAAGTTTCATTTCTACCTACATTAATTTCACATCCTTGAAATTGATTTTGTAGCTTTAATTAATTTGTTCTTTTAAATATGATCAATTTCATATTAAAAAAAGGATGCATCCTCACTCTTCATCATGATACTATAAAATGGAAGGGCTATTCAGTATTCATGATTTCAAAACATTTTCAATCTTCCAAA
Organism: Pseudotsuga menziesii; assembly: GCA_001517045.1. Lineage (NCBI taxonomy): Eukaryota > Viridiplantae > Streptophyta > Pinopsida > Pinales > Pinaceae > Pseudotsuga > Pseudotsuga menziesii. The sequence continues at coordinate 29,100 of LPNX011037409.1, read as the reverse complement.
ATTATTCAATTAATTACTATTCTACTACATATTACATGGAAATGAAATCAAAATTTATTGGCATTAATCCTATGGAACTTCCCTAATGTCAATAGTTTTGCAAAACATAGCTAAACCTAGAGTTAACTGAAGGAAATACCAATGTGGAATTCATCCTGACCCCCCTGGAAAGGATTTTCCTATTATTCCACTACCTCTATATCTACATCATTTGGATCTTATTGTACTGACTCCTCTTCTGCTTTACCCGGAACTGAACCAATTGATACGTGTTGCTGACTTATCCTAGATTGATTGCTTATTGATCCACCATTGAATGTAAATTTCTTTATGTAAGGTAGTTTTTTTTAGTCAATTGAGGACGACATTTTTATTATTTCTTTTCTCAATATACTCTGTCGGGCCCAATTGTTAAATTTTAGAGATGAAAGTATCTTCCAATCATTATGTTATTTTCATTCCCCACATTATACTTCCCCTTTATTATAGTAATATCATTTTATCGAAAGCCACCTCTATGGATTCATAAATTTAAATCTTCATGCTAATTTCCATATAGATGCTTTTCTTTTACCAATGTTCACAAAATCCCTACCCCCTTCGCACCAAAACAAAACAAAAAACTCAAATCTTCTTCAGTGCTTTTGGGATAACATTTGTCAACAATTTTGTTTATTTTTCATGTTCTTCTTTAATCCTACAGTTTGGTCGATTAGAACCTTAAAACCATTTCCATCTCTACAACCCTTAAACTTCTTGTTTTTGTTATTTTGGGCCATTTTCATCTAGTAATGGAAATGTTTTCCTCTTTTTCTTAACAAAATATTTGGCATGTTGGTCTATAGCCAAAGCTGGGGTTAAATCTTTACTATAGGTTTTTTGTTGCAACTTATGTCCTTGTCTACTTTCTATCTCACACATAAAATTAGTTTGTAGGTAGAGATTGGTGTCAGTGCTACTTTGGGCATTCCTCGATCTTTCACTATTTTATCTTTAATTATTGGTGTTCTCACTAATCAACTAAAAGCATTAGTCATGGTTGTATATACATATCCTTTGGTAGAAATGTTTCCTTCCATTGTGCCCTTTGTCCATATCATTATGTTCATAAATATCACTTCTGACATTAGTTTTTGTTTCCTTACCCAATAATCGCTTTGGCTCAAACATATAAGAGGGAATATGATGATGTCGATTATTGTTTTCCATGATTTACAGCCTAGGCTATTGAGTAATTTTGTGTGATCCTCTTTGTGTATGGGATCTTTCTTTCTAAAATACTTAGTTTTGGCTAGGACCTTTTTAGACCACCGGTTTCACCAATTCTTTTTAGTTAGTTGTTAAATTAATCATGGACTCTACACGTGTCTAGGGTGAAAACTACTAATGCATGTCTTGTTAGAGATTCATTAGCAAGGTGTTGTATAACTCAATTATACTTTGTCATGGCATGAGGTGTTCAGAGCTTGGAAGAGGCACTTGATGTATATGTAGATAATAATACTATACAAGTGCTTCAGTAGTTAGAGTTATCTAAGAGGATCAATTTGAATATGCAATAAATGAAAATCAATGCTCTACTCTGGCATTCCGCCATTATGTTTGTCATTTATGCACAATTTTAAGTGTGAAACTACATTTTTTGTTATTATCTAATATTACTTGTGGATGTAACTGAAGGTTGGTGCTTTTATAATCTTGTTACATGCATTTCGCTATGACTTAGATACAATCCTATCATCATTTTTCCACCAACCAAACCATTGTAGAATCTTTTCTGAACTATGTTATGATACTACAGATGGATTAAAATGGTAAACTCTTAGAGTGTGGCCTTCTTTACATTTAGAACCATGTCATGTATCTACAACCTATAGATTGTCTAGATTCTACTTCAAAAATAATAATGGTGGAAAGAATCGAATAATACTCATGTTGCCTCTATTCTTAAAGACTAGTAGTGGAATAAATGAAAAATACAAGGTTCCAGTAACTAAGTCTCTACATGGTTTACAATGTCAAATATAAGTTGAGTTGACCCAAAGGTTAAAAGATACCCACCCGTGATGATGAGGGTTCAAAATGATACTTATGCTTTAGTGGTAAATCCATGAGGATTCCACAAACACGTAAACAAGGTGGTTATTAGTGTTTTCAAACGTTGTTGCTATTTATGTCAATCCCTTGTATTTCGCATTAGGGTCGTGACTGGGATCCATGTTGATCATATTTTTTTCCCTTTTACTTGCATATTTTATTTAATTGTGAAATTCAAGTTTATTTTCCAAATTTCACTTCTTCTCTAACAATCACTTTCTTATTGTAGACTAGGATGGAAAGTAAATCTCTGATGAATAGTGCATGACCAACCACAATGCAAATGAAAAGACAACCTCTTCCTTCTTTGTATTTTCTGCATGGATGACAATGTCACCTTGTGATTTTATGATACTTACTCTTGTATTAAGACTATACCTTGACAATAATCATCTTTTTAATTACCGCAATAATCAACTTTAACATTCTAGCAATATTTCTAGACCTTCTTGTTTCATATATATTCTTGTACATTTATCCCATAACAAATCTAAAAAAATACAATGTACTGCATGAGATAGGAAGTTGCATTTCAAGGCATTTTGAGACATGAGAGAAGCCAATGCTAGAACTACAACTCTGATATTTTAAGCTATGGGATTGAATCTTTGTAAGATAAGGCAGAGTTCTTCTAGGAATGAATGACAAGCATGAAATATCAATAAACATATAGTATTTAGGTTTCTTTATGTTCTTCAAGGACTCTCACATGGCCATAGTTTTAGATTAGAAAGTATGTCTTTACCATAAAACATTTGCACCCATAAGAATTGTTATCCATCACTAGCCTGTTGTTAATGGCATGATATTAGAATTTAGTATTTGTCTATTGAAAGACAATTTTGTGATACATTTTTTTATTTATGATATACGATTCTCTCATGATTATTGTACAAGCTTTTCATTATGATCTTAAAATAAGTCTAGAATTGGTTGGTTGGTCTTAAATCTAATTTTTCATTAGCAAAATTTGCATATTCAAGTATTTTTTATTATTTATCTAAGCTTGCATATTCAAGTGTTCTTCTTCTTTAATACTTGAGTTGGTGAAAATGTATTTGCACTTAGAATTTCTACATATTCAAGACTATCCTTCTCATGCCCTATGGTTCCTAAACGTGTTAAAATTTTGTACAATAAGATGTTTTTATCTATATAGTTTTTTATAGAAATTGAATTTTCATTCCATGTGGGTTGAAGAAATTGTCTTTTTATCATTCTTTGCTCATCCAAGAGATGAATCCATTCAACCGTTAGCAATGGTGTATCAATCACTTTGATAAGTATTTAAATGCAATGATCAATGATGGAGGAGAGTCTAAAAAATAATGTGTATTTGCCTCAGACAAGAAATGGTATATTATCTATCCTAAGAACTGACATTTTTATTTTAATATAATGTGCATGAAATCTTGATTTTCATATAATTACCAAAAAATTGAGTCTCTTTTCATTGTTGATAGTAGTAGACGAACCACACAAATTCCATTTAGAATATGCTACTGTTATTAAAATAGTAACCCTTGGATTGTAATACTAAGGCTTACAGATGCACATGAAAGTAAACTTTCAAAATGATAAACCTTTTGGTTATTTGGAAAGAGTCAAGTGTTAGCATGCCTTATAAACCACTATTATCTCACAATTGTTATGGATACCCAACACACACAAATTTAGAATAAAGGATTACAATATTACAAATATATAAAGACATGAAACATGAAACAATTTACCAAGGCTACAAGAATCTAAATAAGAAAAAAACTAAGGTTAAGTGAAATGAAAACTAAGCAGTAAGTTAACACAGTTAATCAAAATTGTTTTACAGAGTTTTTTGGAAGCTCATTGTCAGTCACACCACACTAAGGGAACATAGAGACTGATTGCTAGTAAGGTGGCCAGAGTGTAAGGCATTTTATGTATATCAATAGTATGTTGGATCCAAATCCATTGGACAGGCAGTGCATTAGTGGCATCCCATCTTGGCTACGCCCTTGGCTGGAGATCTAGCCTTGAATTAATTTTGGTTGATACTTAATGGTACTTTGTTCCATATTTCATAGTTTGGGCTGTGATTATCATTTAACTTTTCTCGTTGTGGAAAAACTGGTCGGAGAATTTAGTGAAGAATTATGCTTCACTATAATATTCACTATAAATATCTCTAAAATTTCCTTTTTCCATATAATTCAGTTTTATATATAGATACCAAGTGCACCATAGACATCATGGAATTGTTTGCCTATTAGTGTATCACTGATAGAATGTCTCCACTTCGTCGTTTCCTTTCTCAATCTCAAAGCATTTATCACAGTTCTAGAACAACCAGAATTCTCCATCTTACTTGACCTTTGCACTTTTCGTAGCTATAGAATGTTTACCTGGAATCCTTGTTCCTCTTTCAAGCTTTTCTACATATTCCTTTGAGATTCTCATCTTCTCACTAGCTTCTACATCTCACTAATTCAAAATTGAAGATTTTTCAAGTTTATAAAATCAGTAGTGGTTACTTTTTCACTTGCAAATATAGAGTAAAAATAGGCACAATTCTATGATTAAAGTGTTTTAAATTTGTTTATCCCTGACAATTTTTTGCAAAGACATAAATCATAGCAAACTCACCCAATTTGCAATTAGGTAAAATTAATTATTCACGTGATTTTGTATACAAAATCCTTAAAGTTTACCTTTCCCCTTCAATGCAAAATTGGTAGCCACTTTGTGATGTAATCAAGGTACCACCCAATGTCTACACTGGAGCAAACTTTAGTCCATACACTTTTTTTTAGACTTTTTCCCAAATCCATTTTAGTTTCCTTTTCATCCATTTCACCCTCTAACAATAACTTGTTGACCTATTATTGCACCTTCTTGAGGTAATTGGTAAGTTAAAATGTTCCAAATAAATGCTACTTCCAAAATGTTGCCTTAACTTGTAGATTCAATACTTCAATAAAAACATGAAATGAGTCCAATAAAGTAAAAAGAAACAATGTGAAGTACATTATCAATTGAACCTTAAAATTGTTGTATTTATAAAAATGAGATACATTTTATAACTCACAATATAATGTAAATAACTATTTCTTAGTTAAAAGCTAAACAAGAAAATGATATATAACTCTTCAAATCAAAGCAATAATTTAAACCATAATAATTCTAAGAATTAATTGCACCAAAGAATTAATTGCACCAAAAAAATTAATTACATTCTATACTCAAGTATGAGAGAGATGTATAACCCCTTCCTTAATATAATCTAGTTTTGACTGACACACAAGTGCAATGCTGAACTAAATTAAACTTGGTCATCCTCATGGATATACTATCCAACTCAGGACTTTCACAATTTGTTTTATGATTCCATAATTAACCATTTTCATAGTTTTACATGAGAGAAATTCAACTTTAGATTCGATGAATATAGATAATTTTCCCATTTTTATTTTACTATAATCCATTGAAACAAATTAACCATTAATTGCTAAACTGAAAATTAATTGCTAAACTGAAAATTAAATACATGAGAGAAATTCAACTTTAGATTCGATGAATATAGATAATTTTCCCATTTTTATTTTACTATAATCCATTGAAACAAATTTGTAAACGGAAAGTCGTAAAATATTTAATTGGAAAAAACAAATATGACACAAATAAAACATTATTTAATTAAATTAAAATACATTAACCTCCTGTTCCACCCGGCATGAGTTTTCATGACTCACCGTTCCATGGCCACCGCCCCCAGTGGCACCGAACTCCAGCGAGGACAGCATTGAGAAAAAATGAAGAGGAATACACCACATTGAGCAACTTATGAGGATCTCTCCCAGAAAATTCTGCTGCCTTACCGGACTCTAAAGCGCCCTCTAAAATGTAAGTGCCCAATACCCACTTCATCCAAACCAGTGTTTGGAGAACACCATATACCCACGTCCCAAAAGCCTTTACACCCAGAGTTCCAGCTACTACGCTTCCGGATACGGTACAAACTATTTCCAAAAAAAATACAACTTTGAAATATGATAGGGCCGACATATCCCATCCACACACCATGTACTTGGGGAACTGTAAACAACCATGGCACCATTCATGGAGATTCCAATCAAACGTAAAAACTAGCATGTCCATTGCTAGAGTAAAACCAATTGCTGAAATTATTACTGCAATTCTTAGCTCAGAAAGTGGCGGGGAAATATCAGCGCCTCCTTTAAAGACAATAAGCAGAACCCAACCGACAGAGGAAATCAACTTGACAGAACCCACTACAAAAGAGAAACATGTGATACCTACAAGATTACCTCTAAAGGTCAACACCTGGCAAACCTGGTGTTATTGGCATTAGACTTCACCACGGCTTTGGATAGAAATGCATTGGCCGCCAACCCGTTTCCTTTGCTGTCGACAAGATAGTCTCTCACTGCTCTTCTTGCTACCAAACTGCTAGAGAATCCATCCACTGTGAACCAGAAAGTTAGGGAAAGGTTGATTAATATTTCTGTCAACCTTGGCACTATCAAAGATGCAATGTGATATTCTACTTCTTCCAATTGGCCTCCTGATCTACCTCCAGCCATGTAGCCTTCCAGAGCTTCCGAAGCCATGACTCGGACTCCTCTGCCTTCCGTATCCTTAGACCTGAAAGATCTTATCAATAGCTCTGTCCACTTATCATCACGGCCATCTTTCAACGGAATGCAGATGCAAATATGGGATACCACACTTTCTTCGGGCATTTTTTCAAGAATATGGGATACCACACTTTCTTCGTCTGCGTGGCCGTCCCTGTTGCACCCATGACAGCCTTTTCCGAGACAGGTTACACATGGTAGAAGGCACAGGGTGGGATCAGTAAATAGTTTCAGTGTTCGAGGCATCCTATCAGCAAGCTTGTCGGTGATAACTTTATTTGTCCGGAATATAATGCAATTGCAGGAGGTACATTGGCACATCTCTACAGCGTCTGCCGCAACCCCTAAACGGTGGTTTGCGGCACCGGCATATTTTAAGGGAGAAAATTGTAATAGGATTGATTGCACATAATTGCCATTAGATCTCATGAATGCCTTCACGGAAGAATTGGGTTTGCGGTTTGACAACATCAAAACAAAACAATCAGACAAACTCTCTACATCATACATTGTGGTGAGTCCAGTTTCCATCGCCCCTTTTATATTTATGGGGCGGAGTTTACGGGTTGCTAGAATGTGGAGGACATCCCTGGCACCTATTTCGAGATCAAGCCTTCCTCTGATTAAACTTGTAACAAGCACTGCTAAATTACCTAAGCATGTAATTCCTAGAGTAGAGTAGGAAAATTAACAGATCCAGTAATACCTTCACTAAGATCAAGTTGTGCAAAACAAAAACTTGAAAGCCATGCGAAACAACAAACCAACTGTATGACAAGCAATCGCATGATACCTCCCCTTCGTTGCGAATTGTTGAGTAGCCCCATTTCAAAATAAAAATATTTTCGAAAGCCTAACCACCTTGCGATAAACAAATGCTTCTATGTCTCCTCGAAATGTTTATTGTGCCTGCAAATATATAAGGGGAGACTTCAGCATATAATATCATCTCGATTTCTTATTCCATCCATTTATTTCAACATCTTATTCCATCTATTTATTTATTTCTTTATCAATTTCAACATCTTATTCCATCTTATTATTTCTTTTTCATTATTCCATCTTATTCCATTATTATTACATCTTATTCCATCATTATTCAATTTCAACATCTTATTATTTCTTTTTCATTATTCCATTCTTATTTTCATTATTCTTATTATTTCTTTTTCAATTTCAACACCTTATTCCATCCATTTATTTATTTCTTTTTCAATTTCAATTTTAACCTAAATTATTTATTTTCTGATTTTTCCATTCACTCAAACTTAACAATAAAATTTATTAACCTCCTTTTAAAACTGTAATACTTCCTCCTAATTTACATCCGGATTTTACACATTCAAAAATAAAGTTATCAACAGTTTATTCTATAAAATTATCACATGCCCGTCAAAGCTCAAATTCCAACTCTGACTCATTGGTTCGTATGAATTGTTTGGTTCTATATCATGATGTACCGTACCCAAGAAAAGATAACGATTTTGTCCTTATAACTTTATTCGGTGAAAAAAAGGCAGGTGAAGCTTACTGGAAGCTTCGTATTAATGGTGTGTCTTCGCATTAATTGGTGTGTAGGTAATCTCCACCGGGTGCAAAGGATGACGGTCCCGTAACTCCCCTTTTATGCCGCAATCAGTTCCAATTTAAACTATTTCGACTTTTAACTTTTTGGTTTTTGATATATAAATTTTCTATAGTTATTTAATAGTGTTTAAACTAGCAATTGCTTTAAGAAGTATACAATAATCCGTTGATAAGGTTGTTGTTGGAAGGTAAGAAATGATGAAAAAGAAAACTAAAATCTAGTTGTTGTAGATTTGGTGGTGTACCTTGAGGAACTTTAAAATTTAAAACTTCAAGATTATAAATATATAACAAATTGTAGCATGAGGCAATATACTTAAAAAATGTAAAAAAATCCAAATATATTCTAAGTATGTTTAACGGCAATGCTAAGGGGGTGTGGACTAAAATAGTCTTTGAAACTTGATCTTTCAAGTGAGAAGCATGTCTGTAATTTTTCAAGTGAACATCAAGTGGAGTGTTTTCTAACACATGTCTTTGGTAGTTAACCTTGCAATAGGTAGCAATCCTCTCTTTTAGCTTAGCCAAACCCTTGTAATCTCGTAATCCCGTAGTCTTACTACTATGTATTGTTGGTAGGCATTAATTTGTGGAACAACCTCCTACAACTTTATGGAAGAACTAAGGTAAGTGTGAATTGATGGTTAAGGATATTTAGAGAGAACTTTAGCTCAACTTCAAGATCAAGATTAGATCTCTTCATGGTTATCACTACCTTGGGTTATGGTAGCTTTAGACTTTTTCGTTTATAGTTAACCATTCATTTTCACAACATCAAAGTAATCACTTTGATTCCTTTTATTTCAAAGAAATTACCATAAATATATAACACCCTAACAAAGATTATTGCATTTAGCCATAAGTTAACAATTTAGGGTTTAATAAATGTTAAAATAAAAGTATGAATTAACTTTAGTAGAGAGACCATTCAAAAATCTTAAGCATGACTCATGAATAACCATAATGCATCATATACAATTTAGAATTTGAGCCTTAGTTGGCCTTCTTGTACTTGTATTTGTTTACACATTCAAGAGTTTCAAAAGGCTAACAAAAGCTAAAACCCAAAAGGAGTAGTTTTGATGGCCTTCATTGAGATTGTCATGTATCCATCTTGGTTTCCCTCCTTTAGTGGTGACAGAAGTGGCAATGGTAACAATTAAGGTGCTCAAATAGCTTCCTAATGTAGTTGTAAGAAGAGAAAGAGGACTCTGCAAGCTGCGCATTGCATCAAGTGACTAATTGTAGAAAAACCCAAGCTTCCCTAGATGGAAAAATATTTATGAAGCACTAGTTAAGAAGTATTGGGGACTTTGCCAAAAAATACTCATAGAAACTTGTGTGGTTGTATCATTGACCAAATATAGAAGTCTAACAATATCGAAGTGCTTGATTTCAACCAAGGTAGTTATTGTCATAGACATTATTGATATCACCATTCCACACCCTTCCATTGCAGCTCAGTAAACTCTCTACTTCAAATAATCTATAAACAATTTCTTTCTAGATAAAGGAGCAAAAGTTAGTTGTTTTTCTACCCACCCAAATGGAAGTTTTGGTTCGCAAGCTCTACCTTCCTAGTTTTGGCATGCCGATGAAGACAGAGCAAAAGGAGAAAGCAGATGATGTTTGGGGTTGTATAGAGTGGGAGTCCCCATTAAGAGTGCAAGAGATGAGAGAGAGCACTAGTGGGGTGGAAAGGTGGGAGAAGGAAATGGAGTGGAAATCTAGGTCAAGATGACTTGTAGAAACATGGAAGAAGCCTTGGTTTCAAAGAGAAGATGATGCACCAACTTCACTAAATGATGCAATATCATTGCATTCGAAGCTACAAATGTGTGTTTAATCTATCCTTTACTCAATGTGAAAATAAATGAAAAATATTTGAGTGGGTTTCAGTGTTTTTCTTCATTTTCCCTCAATGTCGAGTGTGATGTGTCTATGTGGGGTCATTTCAATAACTAAAGTAGTAGAAGGAAATTGTGTTGGTTGCATCTAAATCATGATACTGGGTATGCACAATGCTATGTTCTATATCAAAGAACCACATAGACACACAAAAAAACCTCAGGATTAGCTTTTCTTATCAAATCCACATAAAGTCAAACAAAGCTACAAATGTGGCTTTGATCTTGTTTACTCCGTGAACATTGTAAGAAAAATACTCTAGAAGTTTGAAAGATTTCCTTCATTTTCTTTGGATTTTGGAGCGCAATGTGTCTTTGTGGCGGTCTTTTATTTACTGAAGTTTCAAAAGGAATCAATTATTGTTGTCTAATTCAAATATCCATGATCTTTGCTATGGCCTACTGAAAATTAGTCAAGAATTAAAAGAACCTTCTAATATAAGGAAAGATCATGAACAACCTTCCCTAATTGAGGCAGTATGAAGCTTCCCATAGAACATGGCTTTAGACTTGCTTATACTCTGTTCTCCTCTCAATAAATGAATTTTAAGATGAAACTAGTGTTTCTAATATGATCCATGAATATGAATGTATAAAATGATGCAATGTCAATTTTTTTGCATCAATCTATGCTTCTCATCAAAATTGTATAATAAGACTAAGAACATATCCTCACTTCGATTGTTTTTTTGTTGTCATTAGACTAGCAAGCCAAAGAAAGCTGAGGCACATAGATCAATCAGTCTTTGTCTTCTTTCTCACAAATTCACTTTGAGTAGTGGAGACTAAATGCTAGATCCTCTTCTGCTTTGTATCCTATGTTAATTATGTGCATTTCATTATCAAAATAATGAGCCAAAGAATGCGAAGGAAGGGAGACCAATCAATCTCTATGCTCACAAATTCATGATGAGTGATGTTGACTTTTTGCTATTGTAGTTGTGGCAAGAAGTTGAATTTTCACTGAAAAATTTCTAGCCAAGATGTATATTTGTAAGTACATATTTTCTTTGAGTAGCCCCATTTCAAAAATACAATCGAACGGAAGCTCGTCTTGTGATAAACAAAAGCTTTGATAGCTCCTTGAAATCTATCTTCGTATGATCAACAAACCAACTGTATGATCAACAACAGCATGATGCGTGCCTTCGTTGCGAATCATTGAGTAAGCCCATTTCAAAAATACAATCCAATCTTAAGTTAGTGATAAACAAAAATTTCCAATTTTCAAATAGTGATCCAAAAGTGGGGATAATAAGATTTATAGTAATACAAAAGTGATGATAAGATTGGGAATAAGATTTATAGTAATACAAAAGTGGGGATAAGATTTATAGTAGTACAAAAGTGATGATAAGATTTATAGTTGTGCAAAAGTGATGATAATGTGGGGATATAAAAGTAGTGATCAGATTTATGGTGTAAAAGTGGTCTTTCTTAAAAAAGATTTTGGTGTTAAGTAAATATGTGGCTTTCCACTTTGTATGGTATAAACCACCAAAACCAATTCTAAATGGATTGAAATTTTGTGGTGCATAAAACCAAACCTAATCTTATATAGATTGAAATCTTGTGGTGGTTGCAAAACACCAAAATTAATACCATATCATATTTAACAATGCTTTGCAATAAATATATATATATAATAATGTGGTGTAAACCAACTCTAAATAACAAATAGTAAAAACAACACAAGCTTATTTAGTTGAAAAAACACAAGCTTATTTAGTTAATAGAGGGTTTATTATGAATATTACTTAAGGTTTGATGTGAATGTCAGTCATCTATACATTTATATATAAAATAATTATCTTATAAAATCTCTTATTTTAAAAGCTTTATTGAACAACTAGATTTATTTCTTAAAACCAAACTCAAATATAATAATTATAATATATATATATTTTAAATATATCCATAATTTTAACATAATAATATTATTATCATAATAAAGGTGTACATAGTGATTTTAATTTTTTAGTTTTAATCCATAATCAAATTCTATTAATTCATTATACTACATAAAATGAAGAAAAATCATAATATTATTCTAATTCATTTATTCTTAATATCCATAAAAAATTATATATATAAAATGAAAAAAAATCATAATATTATTTCAATTTATTAATTCTTAATATCCATAAAAAATATTTATGAAAACACTGATTTATAATAATCATATTTATTGATAATCATATTTAGTGACTTTATTCATCGTATTAAATAAATATTAGAAATATTAATCTTACTATTTATGAAAAATATTTATGAAAACAATAATTTCTAATATTTTTAGATGGTTTTATTCATCACATTAAAAATACACTTTAGAAATAGTAATGTAATGAAAAATATTTATTGTTAATTTGATTTAACTTTTGATTTTTTTTCAAATTATGGTTATTTTTTAAGAAATATGCAAAATTGAAAAAACAATAATATATTTTCAATGGTTTATGGTTTTTGTCACATAAAAAATTAGTTTTCATTCTTTAATTTCTTTATAATTATAGAATTAATGATTTATTTTCCATGGTTTATTCCATTCTTTAATTTCTTTGTAAATTATGAGAATCAATGAATATAATTTTTACATTACCATATTATTCATATTTGAATTAAGTTCCCTAGATGCGAGTGATGAGACAAGAGGAGAGGCAACTAGTTGTAGCGACGACGGGCTGACACTAGAAGGGGCTTCGTTCGCAGAGCCAAGGACATAATGCCACGACGCAAACGTTTGAATGGCACGTATGGCTTGGGATCACGACATACATTCAGAAGGGACATTATTGCAGCAAGAAGCGTTGGATGAAATCATTGAAGGGGTCTCACACTGGAGGATTGAACCCTCCGCGCAGCCAAGAGTCAAAGCCCAAGAACAATGAACATGAAAGGACTTCAGGGTGAGGGGATTTCATCGTAGATGGAGGATATGGAGATGACAGGCAAATCCTCTCGCCATCCTGTAAGGACGATTTCATGTACCTGGGTGTGCATTGCTAGTCATTCCTGCTGGGTGTTGTCCCATTATTTAACCAAGGAGCAACGAGATTCCATCGCCACGAAGATTGTGGAACGAGTTTGGGTCAAACACTCACCGAGAGGCAGAGTTTGGGTGAAACACTTGCATCTAGGCAGAGCAACTGCTAGCCGAAGCGCCATTGATAGAGTGCACAGGAGAAGGCGAAAAAGAGACACCCATTCTGACAACAAACTGACAGGGACGAAGTCTAGGAGAGAAATGGTAGCTCTGGCAGCAGGGGAAGGGGGTAATGAAGAAGACCAATGGGAGTGTCTTTTCAATGAGGATACGTCGGCTCACATCCGACAATCCATCGCTACCATGGAGGAAGAGATCTTTGGTGAATTTTGGGTGAAGTTGGGAGATGGAGTGGTCATGTCACACTACTGGCGACTTAAATTCATTCTTTCTCGTTCCATGAATGAGAGGGAGCTACGCGGAGCTCAGCGGAGCTCAGCGGAGCTCATCCACATCACAGTGGGCAAGTTAAAAAATGAAGCGGAGAACAACCTCGACCATATGGGCAGCTCAGCGCCACCCTTTCAACGCATTCCGAGAGAAGAAGATGTGAATATGAAAGAATCCAGTCATGTGGATGTTAATCAAGGCATGGGGCAAGGCAACAACGATGCCGAGGATGAGGCCGAGTCTTCTCGCAAACTCTAGTTCGTGGCTCTTTGCTGGTTTGGTTTTTCTTTTCTTTGTTGTTTATCCATCCATGTACAGTCAACTTCTATTCTGTTCTATTTGTATGCGTGACAGAGCGCCCACGCTAAGAGGTTGGGCTGCTCTCATGCTCTTTTGTCTCTCTATATGGGATATTCTCTTCTCTTTCCTGTTTTGGATTTCAGACCGATGCTTGACTCCTTGTTTCAAGGAGTAGTGTTTGTAAATATTTTCAGTTTAATGCAGTAATAGAAGGGTCATTTCTTATATATATATATATATTTGAATTAAGTTTATGGCTATTGCAATAATGAATTTGAAAACAATTATGAACCATTTCTTATTTAAAAAAATTGAAAAAAAAATGATGATTTAAAGCTATTATAACTAAAATAGATAAAATAAAAAAGTTATCACTAAAAATCTTTATAATTAAATATAATCTATTAGAAATATTACATTTGTAAATTTGATAATATTTTAAAATGTAATAAAAAACTATAAAATTAAAATGATAATTTTTTTACAATAAATAAGTATAAAAATTAAAAAAAATTAAAAACATAAAATATATATTTGATTTAAATTTAAAATTTTAAACAATAATTTATTTTATTTAAAAATAGATAAAAATCAATTTAAAAAATTAAAGACTAAATTCCTAAATTTAAACTAAAAATAAATAAAATCTTTTCATTCTAACAAATCTTTATATATACAAACATTTTCTATCTAAAATTTAAAAAAAAAACATTAATACTATTTTTTTTTTAAATTTATTAACTTTTTTTTAAATTTATTAGGCCCAAAGTGAGGGCTTGTGAAGACTTCAGCCACTAGTGAAGTTCATTGAATGTGGTGAAGTTCATTGAATGTGTTTTCGATGGAGTCTATCAGCAGCCTCTGTAATTAAATATTTAGTTATATACCTCTTAGAAAAATGGAATAAAATACTCAAAACTTTCAATAAAAAAATTATCATAAACTTATCGTGGATTGGATTACGGCGAGCAATACATGTTATGTAGTGGAGCATTTAATGCTACGGTGGCTGCACTGTCCGCCGTCGGATCGCTCTTGGAATGGATCCGACCGCGGACAGTGCGGCCGCCGTCGCATTAAATGCTCCACTGCATAACATGTATTGTTCGCCTTGGATTACTTCCCTCCTCTAAACCGTTGAATTCATCCTTGGTCCTCTTCCACATGAATCAATGTCTCTCCAACCGTATTCGATCTAGTGGGATCGTTTTTATGTATGCAGACTTTAGATCTTTTCATATTTATTAAAAAAACAATGATATATTAAAAATAACAGATTAGACATTACGACATTTCATTAAGCTCTGACCTTGATAACCAGCAAAATAAAAAAAAAATACCATTCAGAGTTCGGGAGATTAGGGAAAAAAAAATTGGTTCCATTCGTTTTATGAATGCCGACTTTGGATCTCCTTCATGTCTGTTAAAAAAATCAATGAAATATTAAAAATAACAAGTTAGAAAAAATTTGGCATTACGGCATTTCAATAAGCTCCGACCTTGAAAACAAATGAAATGGAAGGTGTTCTGTTTTGCTCTCTCGGGGCTCGCCGACCTCCTCGATGCAGAAGTGGGATATGGGCAAACCAAAACACCCCGTTTTCTCCGTTAGTCTTTTCTTAAAACCGCTTTCTACCCACTTAGTATGTACCATGTCAGATACGCATTACTATATCAGTTTTGTCAGCGTAACATGGCATCATGGGTATACCGTATGCATAATCGATTATCCCATATCCACTCATCCAGCGAAGCTCCCGTCCGGTGAATGGAACACCGTTTTTTCTTCCGGCCGTCGGGTGTCCCACATACCATCATCCATACATACATCATACTTTGAAATTTGAATTTCAAATTCACTTAATGGGTTGGAAGTTCGACTTGATTTTAAAATCACGGATTGGGCGGGGAATATGGGTTCTCACAGTTGAGGAATGCAGGGTGCATGCGATGTGAGATGGAGTCTTGACATCTGCAGGTAGTAATTTTTGGGTGAAGATGTGTCTGTGGCAACCTCGGAAATAAATATTCATAGGGCTAGGTTTTCTTTCTCTAATTTCTGGGTTTTTCTCAATTGGTTGGTGAGAGTTGAAGACGATAAACTTGTTTCGATTGCTGCTAGTCTTCTCGAAAGGCACTCTCAACAGGGTAGGCGTGACCTTCATTTCTTCTGGTGTATTTGGTGCAGAATAGCCTCATTCATTCAGGAGGGCAAGAAATCAGGGATAGTGGCCTGGGGTGATTCCCTAATATAGCACCAGCAATGACGGCTCCTTCCTATTTGGCGATTCCGCTGATTTGGGATTTCTCCTTTCTATTTGGCGATTCCGCTTATTTGGAATTTCTCCTTTCTATTTGACGATTCAGCTGATTTGGGATTTCGACGAGCAGACCTTCCTGGGGATACACCCAAAACATTCATCTGACTCCTTGTTCCCCTGTGAACCAGAGCCGAGCTTAAGATGCCTGGGACCAACAGGAATCACTATGTGGGATTACTTCCAGGTAGGTACATAGAAAAAAATAAAGATATCTTGGAAATGACAGGCAAGGGAAATCACCTATTTACTTTGGTCCAATCTGATTCCTCCCCCCTCGTTTTTACTAAATATTTTGGATATACAAAAACATTTATATTGCAACTTGGATACACATATTGAAAGAATATAATTTTGATTTTTTTTTAATGATTGTAAAGTGTTTTAATTGAATTATAAATATTTTATTGAGAATCAATATTTAAAATTATTGTTTTTAATAAAAAATAGATTTAATATAAATTAACATTATAGTATTTTGTAATGCTAATTATTAATATATATAATTTATCATTTTTTATTGATTTTAAATAAAATAAATTGAAAATTTTGATTTTATTATTTTTTATCATATTAAAAACTAATAAAATATTAGTTTATAACATTTTGTGTATTCGTTATAATAAATAATTTTTATTATTTTTAATTGATTTGAAATTTTTTTATTAATTAAAATCTAATGAAATAATAGATTGTAATATTTTGCATATTTATTGGTAAATTCTAGACACGTGTCATAAAAACTCTGCATGTATTATTTTGTATTTTAATATAATTTTTGGTTACTTACGAAAATTAAATTAAGCAATGTTATTTAAAAATGTTTTGAGAGGTATTGCATTAGATTTGAAGTCTCTCATTTGTAACAAGATTTAAGTTTTGCTATAGTTTTTTAGAAAATAAAAAATTTATATTAAATGAGATTTTTGTTTTTCCATGTTTTGAAAAAGCAAATTATAGCATTCCTTCATGTTCATAAAATTGATGAATGATGAATGAAGGTACAATTTAAAGATAGATAAAGAAATAAATGTTGCAAAGTCAATTATTTGAATCTTCAACATAATATTGAAAATAAGCAAAATTCTATACTCAATTTGGATTGATATATGACATTTATAAAATATATTTAATAAAAAAAAATACAATGTCAATGGTCCAAAAAAAATTATATTTAAAACAATTAAAACTAAAAATAATAATTAAATATTTCAATAAAAAAAATCAATAGCCCTTAAATCCTTAACAAAAATGAATTCCAAAAAAATTATATTAAAACTGAATTTCCAAATATGGTAAGAGGTCATCTATATCACCATGTACCTAAGTCAAGATGATCATGTTCTTATATTAACTTCCAAGAAAAACTTAGCTAGGTAAATTTGTTCATAAACTAGCGTAAATCCCAATCCTAGGCTCTATCAAGCAGAGGGATCGAATCTCTTCTTAGGTATTCATTGATTTGATTCAAACCAAAAGACACATCTTTTTATTTAAGGTTCACATATAATATTTTTATTATTAGTATTTAATATTATTTATGACCGACATATAATATTTACTATTATTTTTTATTTTATTAGGAACGAACATTACAACATTTTCTCATACATGGTTTTAAACCACATGCAAGGCCCTCCTACAACCATGGGTTGTTTAGGAGGCCTTGCACATGGTCTTCAAACCATTTGCAAGGCCCTCCTAAACCATGGGTTGTTTAGGAGGCCTTGCACATGGTTTTAAAACCATGTGCAAGGCCCTCCTAAACCATGTACAATAAAACCATGGGTTGTTTACAAGGCCTTGCACATGGTTTTAAACCATGTTCACATAGTTTTAAAACCATGCACATTGTTTTAGAACCATGCACATGGTTTATGTGCAAGGCCAACATTTTTTTGAGGATAATTCAATTTTTTATTTTTTATTATTTTGGTGGGTAGGAACATTACAACATCTCCCCCATATTGTGTTTTTAAGTGACCCACATTTTTTTTACGGATAATTAATTTTTTACTTTTTGTTTTTGTTTTGTTAGGTAGGAGGATTACAACATTTCCGCCATATTAAGTTGTTTTTTTGGCCGACATTTATTTTGGCCTATAATTAAAAAATTATTTTTTATTAATAAAAATAACGTTACGTAAAGTACAAAATCTCTCCCATACTGGGCTGTAGATCAAAACATTGATAATATCTCAAACCATATTAATATTTCTTGTAAATATGTCCACAACCACATAAAAACAAATAAAAAGAACGCCACCTTTATGACCATGAATTTACCATTAAATTTTTAACGGAAAAAGGAAGATACACATAATAACACCTCTCTAACCATTAATTTACAGTAACATGCATCATATTTTAAACAAAAGATGTAAGTGGTACTCATAGGTGTAAAAATATTTGAATATCAAATTCTAACCTTTCACAATTTGATTAAGTTTTTTTTTCTAATATAAAATATACTAACTAGTGTAAAGAAAAGAACTACATTAAAATGATTTGGGACTATCTAAAAGAAGTAAAGATTATTGTTTTATTTTAAAAAGCCTCTATTTAAACTAGATTTGAGCTTTTAAATATAATATTAATAATTGCAAACTTTATATTTAATTAGTTGAATTTTATATTATTTTAAGTTTATTTTATCCAACATTTTTTGTGTGCACTTTGTATATTTAAATTTTACATTATCTAATTTAAGTTAATTTTAGCCATATTTCTTAATGTGTACTTTGTATACTTTAATTTTACATCTTCTAATTTAGGTCCGTTTAAGCTATCCTCTTTAATGTGCATTTTAATTTATTCCAACCATGTTCTTGAATGTATATTATTTATTCAATGCTCATTTTCTTAGCTCTAAAATGTGTATTATATACTAACTAGCAATTGTACCTAGGGGTGCAATAAAAGAACGCCTTGTTGTAAGCTAAGCAAGGAGATGTGGACATATACAACAAGAAAGACAATTTGAAGTGTTGAACCACAAATTTTAGTAAATAAAATCTTATGGTTGATGCAATAATTTAAAACATTATATTCTTCACATAATTGGCCATTACATTATCAGAATTTCAAAAGTAATTATGAAAATTATCCATTGAGTTCTCTTTGACCTCGATATGAGACCTTATTTTTTTTAAACTTCTAGGAAAAATAATGAAGTCTACAAGTAAAAAAATCGATTTGAAACTCATGGAAGAGGGTTACCATGAGGCATATTACGTGAATAATTAATTACCATGTGAAACTATAACCCACGGAGAGCCAAGTGGTGGCTATTCTAATATCACAAAACTCTAAACTATCAAGCATTGAACAACACATTTTAACTATCCCTTAAGCATGGACTAAGTTGCTTTGCAACTATTATCCTTTTTTTAAAAATATTTTTGAAACATCTTTCTCTGTCATAACACATTTATTGATGAAAAAATATGTGATAACATCATTATCTAGTGGAGTTTGGGATGGGTTTTTTTGTTTCGGTGTAGAATTTGGCGATTTTTATTTTAGGTTTTTCATTTTGACGAACCAACAAAATTGGAATTGATACGCAAGTGGATGATTGTGGGATCGATCTTTTCCACATAAGTTGAATAGACATTATCTTTACAAGGATGAAATAACATATCTAAGTGTACCTCTGCTGATATAAAGAAGCCCAAAATATTTAAAAAATTACCTGGAAGCAGCAAGAGGAGTGAGTGACTAGATGAATATTATCATAGATTATTGAGAGGCCAAAATTAGAAGAGGTCGGAGGACTGAATGAATGGACAGATAGTTGAGAGGCCAAGTTGTTGGTGAAAAAAATCAGTGAGCAAAGCATAACAATAATTTAGGATTTGGTATTTAGATCTGCTTAGGGTTTGATATTTAGGGTTATGAGGGTTTAGGGTCAAGGGATGACATGGACAAGAGACGAAAGTTTGAATTGGTAACGTCAAAGAATAGTATAAATGGTGAATGTTTTGGGACAAATTTTAAGAGGACTTTGTTTTTAGATGTTTAAATCTAAATGTTTACATCGTACCTTTTACATTTAAATATGCATCTTAAATTTTAGTTCATGGCATCCACATACTGATAATTTGTTTATGTTTTGTGTAGAAATGGGAGAGAAACCTAGATTACTGATACTTTATGCTTTCCAAACTAGCAATGCGCAAGATGTTGTGTTCTCCTAATAGCCCAGAATTTTGCAATTGTAAAACGCACAATGATCCATTGAAACCCTCAATGCTACAGCTTGATCATCCTCACCAGGTTGGCCCATACCAAATGAATTCTGTGTTTGAATTCTATTTTATAAATCATCTCATCTCATCTAATCATGATATTATAATCACTTATAATTGATTATAATTTGATCGAGACCATCTCCTCTCGCTGGTGTGGAAGAGGGTTCATAGCATTAAATCCTTTTTGTATGCAACTAGCCAGCTTCCGTTACTGTCCCTACCACCAACAGGAAATAGGTGGGCGATGAATGATAGGTGTTGGATGAGTTAAGTGATAGGTGTTGGATGAGTCCTGAAGTTGCCAAGATAGACACTCACAATATCGTAAATTGATTTCACCAGTTCAATAAAAGTGTATGTATTATTCTATAATATTTCAGTGCAGTGAACTATTCCCTTCGAATTCATATATGAAATGCAATATTTCAATGCAATGAATTGTTCAGTTCGAATAAAAATGATATGAAAATCATTCTTTTCAATAATTAAGGAATATTATAGAATTGGAACAGAAAATAAATAAGATTTGGTTATTCAAAATAAGACATAGAAAGTATTATAAAGTAATACAAAAAAAGAAGCAGAACTGAATAAAAAGTCATGTTACTCCAATTGAGTAGTCAAATGAATTTACAAGTATAACTACCTTGGGATGCTTCATATATTGTACAGGATGAACAATAGTTACATTAGAGAGTAGAATATTGGGCTAAAAAACAAATAATCAGGTTCAAAAGAGTTATGTTTATGATCCCTTTAAATTTTCTTCAAGACTTTAAAGTTTATGGATAGAGAGTTGTTAAATACAATTTTTCCAGATTCAGTATTGATTGTCCATGTCACATGATCACTGACAATCCCTAAAAAAGGATACCTTGTGATTAATACAGAACCTCAAAAGTTGTTTCCTGCGCTGCAATTTCCTGATTAGGGAAGCAGACTGCAATAGGATAATCCGTCTAATGAATATTCACAGGATACAGAGGCTTTACCCAAAGAAGACTGATTGCCCCTTAAAATGTCCATTGTAGATCCCTTCTTTCTTGTTTCCAATTTAAGCAATTTTCCAATCTCTATTTTCACAGACTTCGGATATGGATGGCACTATCCCTATTTAGAATGTTCCTACTCGCTTAAACTTTTACCACTATCAAACCACTTAACTAACTATGCCTTATCGCTATGCCCCTCACTTGTTGTGTGCACAGTGCTTCAGGCATGAAAGAATAAATGCTTATGCAAGTGAACGAGTGTTATGGTGTCCCTCCTTTTGCTTCGTCTTGACGGGTGGTGAAGTGCACAGCCTCATTCATGCTCTAGATGTCCCAAGCATCAGTGTGAATATCACTATTACTATTATTATAGGGTTACCTACTCAATTTCTATTTTCAAGTATAGAAACTAAAATAATCGATTTCTAGATGGCTTAAAAATATAATATGTAAATTACGACTATAGGGATGTTTTTAATTATCAAACATTTCACAAACCCATCACACCATGATTTTGCATGCCTCCAATTGTCCATGCAAACCTGTTCCATTTTTTTTGGTATTTAACAAAAGGTTTTTGCATGCCAATCCTGGAGGCACTTGTCAATGGACATGAATATTCCAGGAAAATTAACCCGGCTTATCTCACACAAGTGGTTGGATGCATGAGATTATATTTGGCGTGGGGACACACAACATTCAATTGATATTGGTTATGGTTCCAACCTGCCTCGTTATGTTTCCAATCCACCAGACGCCCAGGGACATGCAAATTTTACTCTCCTATGCAGAGTCTAATAATGCCTTGACGTCCCATTACTAGAATTGCTGAAATTTGGGATCGAATTGATTGCAGAGGTAGTGGGAGTCCCAAAAAACGATAAAGTAGTTGAAGAAAGATTTTTCCTACAAAAAAAAATTGTTGATCTATTTACCGTTTGAGATTGATGCCATTCCTGAAACAAGAGAGAAGTGTTGTGAGTATGATTATTGTAGTTAGCATGAGGAGTATGGTGTAATTTCATTTTCCTAAAAAGGTGGAAAGGAAAGAGGAGAACATCACTCTTGAACAAATACGCAAATTTGAAGTAAGAGAAAGTCTCTTCAGGGTGGTTGGCTCTTCACAGGTTACAGGGTTCGACAGGTTCAGGGTGCAAGAAAATCGAAGAACCGAAGAAAGTGTATTCAAAACAGAGCGAGAGATTATGTGTTGTTGGCCTACTATGGCTGAGCTAACTGAACAAGAGACACCAGTCATCCACGGGGCTAAAACCTACGAGAGTTTGAGCTCTTTGCTTTGCAATGATCAACGTGATTTCTTGATCAGAAACGATGGATAGAAGGTATGGTTTTTATTTTTATTTTTTATTCCAATTGTGGTTTCGTTCATTCTGGTCGAAAACTGCATTCATGAATTGAATCCAATGTAATCAACAGGTGAGCGTTAAAGAATTGGCAGGGAAATATGTAGCT
Organism: Pseudotsuga menziesii; assembly: GCA_001517045.1. Taxonomy (NCBI): domain Eukaryota; kingdom Viridiplantae; phylum Streptophyta; class Pinopsida; order Pinales; family Pinaceae; genus Pseudotsuga; species Pseudotsuga menziesii. The sequence goes on along the minus strand of LPNX011037409.1, from coordinate 6,103 downwards.
CTGTATTTTTCTACCCATTGGTGCCCTCTGTGTAGATATTTCAGCCCCGTTTTGACTGAAATCTATAAAAAGTTATTGGAGAAGGGGGACTTTGAGATCGTCTTCATTTCTGCAGATCGTGATGAGAGGTCATTCGAGGAATACCACCACACAATGCCATGGCTTGCCCTACCATTCTCAAATGAAAATACAAGGAAGAAACTTAAGCAAGCCTTTCAGGTCGATGGCATTCCGTGCTTGGTATTTTTAGACAAGGAGGGCAAAGCTATAACCACTGAAGGTGTAGAGATCATTGAAGAATATGGTGCTGAGGGATATCCATTCACTGCAGAGAGAATTGATGAGCTGAGGGCCAGAGAGGAGGTCCTATGGGCTGCACAGACTGTAGAGTCTCTTCTGTTGTCCGATGAACGAGATTTTGTCTTTGGCAATGGAGGAAGAAAGGTGAGTTCTTGCCCTTTATGCTTGTGTTTTACTCTGCCTCGAAATCTGGATATGGTTTCTTTTTATGAGAATGTAAGAAAGAAAGCATGTATTGAATTGGGCGATTTAGTTTCGTGCAATTATTGGATTTTGTAAGGGTTTAGCAATAATAGGTGCATAAATTTTATTCTATGATGGTCTCATTGCCAATTTGGGTTTTGCCAATAGGTTCCAGTAGCGGAGCTTGTGGGGAAGACAGTGGGTCTATATTTCTCATCCCACTAGTGTGGTCCTTGTGGGTCTATATTTCTCGTCCAGCCGACCAAGGCATCGTCTGGGTCCCACACGGCGTTACTGAAATGTATGTTATTGATGGGCTCTCCAGATTATCACAGAATGAGACTGGGAGGAACTATCGCAGAAAAGATAGTACCAGCCAACCAGGATCCGCCATGGCTTTTGGTAATACATTTACGCACAACACTTAACTTATAAATGAAAAGCTATTTGATTTTTCAATTTCTGCAAGTGTACCCAAACCGACTGACATTAGTTAATTTAAAGCACATATATGGTTATATTATACCAGTGCTGAACTTGATGGCATTCCAGATGTCAGGCTCCTTTTCCCTGGAGAGATCTATGCATTTGGCATAACAACCTCCTTCAATATTAGCCACGCCATTTTCACTCTAGCAGTGTTCATCATCTCCAATCAGGAACCTGTTATGGTCCGTTGACAGAGTGGTCTTACCAGTACCTGTGAAGAGAAATATTGAAGCCTCAACAGTGAATGAAATTAGGATGAATATATTATAGCCCTTAGGCAAAATAAACACATTGCGAATCTCACGAGATTTGCAGCCCTCGTGTTTGATTCACAATACCTGGTAATCCAAAAAACAAGGCGACATCCCCGTCCTTTCCCATATTGCAGCCAAAATGTAGGGAAAGAATTTGTTTATTCAGCATAAGATAGTGCATCACGCTGAACAAACCCTTCTTCATTTCTCCCGCATATTGTGTACCCAGAGGTAGATGCAGGAAGGTAGATGGTAGGTGCATTTAAGGGAGCAAGTAAGGTGTCAGTGAGGTAGATGCAGGCAAGTAGATGGTAGGTGCATTTAAGGGAGCAGATAAGGTGCCAATTTAAATGGCCATTGACAGAAATACAACAGAGTTTAAATGGTCATTGACAAAAATACAACAGAGTTTAAATGGCCATTGATAGAAATGCAGCAGATAAGATCGACGAGGCAGATTACTTCAATCATCGGACGAAAGCATCCTACGACTAAAAAAATAATAATGATAATAATAATAATAATAATAATTAATTCGAGGAGTCGACTCCCACCTGTTGAAATGCCTTACGACATAATTATAATAAGATGAAAATAAAAATTATATTATATAAATTAAGTTTTATAATTTGATTTATTTTATATAATTAATATATCTAATTTTATATATTCAAAATGAAAAGTTCCCTCAAACTCAATTAAAAAATTTTAAAACATATATAAATACCTTTTAAAATAGATTAAGAATGATATACTTTTTAAAATGGGTTAAGAATGATTTATTAAAATGAAAATACAAAATGTTATAAACTAATAAAATTTTTAAAAAATCAATTTTTTTTATTTAAATTTTAATTAAAAATAATATATATATTAAAAATATTTATTTATATCAAATATTTTATTATTTAAAAAAAATTAACAATTAAATTTCATAAAATATTAAAAAAAACATATTTTTTTAATTACCACTATCATCATTCTCCAATATGTTGAAACAATTTTTTATTATAAACAAAATTTAAATATTTTATAAATTATTACTTTCCATATCATTAAAAATATTTATATTTATATTTAAAAAATACATATATAAATAATAATTAACATTATATAATTAAAATATAATAAAATTATGAAACATATTAAAACTATCTTTATATTTAAAAAATAAAATTATGGAACATATTAAAACTATCTTTATATTTAAAAAATAAAATTATGGAACACTATCTTTATATTTAAAAAATATTTTATGAGTAAAAAAATTGCAATCTCATTAAATATTATATTATTATTTTTAACCAAACAACTATTATCATTCTCAGTCCAATCTCATTAAATATTATATTATTATTTTTAACCTGACAACTATTATCATCTTTCGTCGATCTCCAGTCTATATTTATTCTTCTATTATCATCCTCAGTCTATCTTCATTGTGCACAAAATTAATTATAAAATATTTTTCTAAACTATTATCATCTTTCGTCGATCTCCAGTCTATATTTATTCTTCTATTATCATCCTCAGTCTATCTTCATTGTGCACAAAATTAATTATAAAATATTTTTCTAAACTAACATCCCTATTAATAGCCTCCATCCATCTTCGTTGTGTACAAAATTTTCAATTGTAAACAGAGCCCATGTGTCAACACATTAATTGCAGCAAGTGGAACCTTGTCCATTTTGTTAGCATTGAAGACAGGGTCCGCACTTAACGTCTTGGAAATCTAGTTGAGGCTTGGTCTCGTAGCTTTACGCTTCCACCGATCGAACAAGAAATAGTTTTTGGCCATTCCATTCATTAAATGGAAATAAATATATATTCATTAATGAATGGAAATAAATATATATTCATTTTATGGATTTACAAATTTAAAAATAAAAGTCTCGGATGTAGGCATACATAAATTAATCAATTAAATTATCTAAGTTAATTAAGCTCTCTCCTTATTCTTACCAGTATTATCAACGACAGCAACAACTGCTCTAGATGCAAGTGCAATATTCATCATGAACAGGAATAGGAACATAAGAACATAATAAGGGCAATTCCTCGCTTAGAAATCTGCAGCATAAGGCCAACCATTTTCCGTATGTAACAATTTCAGAAATGGGAAGCTAGATAAATTAATTGCATTTAAAAAAAAATAGGGATAAATTTCTATACAATTATCGGAACCTCAAAATAATAGTGATAAATATTTATACAATTATTCTATCTCTGAATAATAGTGATAAATATTTATACAATTATCAGAAAGGAATATCTATCTCAGCAGGTACCATGTTGCTCAATGCATCAGAGTTGGCAGGTAGAATTTATTTTTGTTCAAAGTGAACCTGCAAATGTATACCGTGAATTAATTCCAACGAAGAGGATTAAGTTCATAAATTATCACCCAAAACAAAGGGTTGACAAAAATCTTGCAGAAAGCCTTAAAGTGAGAATTGGCAACAAATGAAAAAAAAATACAAGCTACTCGGATATGTAAATGTATATTCGTTCAATATGTATATCCAAGTTGTAATATTTGAGACATACCCGTCCAAAATATTAGTAAAAGCGAGGAGTGAGGAATCAGATTGGAGCAACGTAAATAAGGGCTTTCCTCTGCCTGTCATTTCCAAGATATCCTTTTTTTTTTCTGTGTACCTACCTGGAAGTAATCCCACATAGTGATTCCTGTTGGTCCCAGGCATCTTAAGCTCGACTCTAGTTCACAACGGAACAAAGAGTCAGAGATGAATGTTTTGGGTGTATTCCCACGAAGGTCTACTCTTCGAAATCCCAAATCAGCGGAATCGTCAAATAGAAAGGAGAAATCCCAAATCAGCGGAATCGACAAATAGGAAGGAGACGTCATTGCTGGTGCTATATGCCGGTTGCGCATATTCCAAAATCATCACTGGCTACTATCCCTGATTTCTTGCCCTCGTGAATGAATAAGGCTATCCTGCATCAAATACACCAGAAGGAATGAAGGATGAATAGGTCGCGCCTTCCCTCTTGAGAGTGCCTTTCGAGAAGACTATCAGCAATCGAAACAAGAGAAAAAACCAATCAATTAAGAAAAAACCAGAAATTAGAGAAAGAAATCTTGGCCCTGTGACTCTTTATTTCCTAGTAGAGTTATCTATAAAACGGTAGCCATAGAATCATCTCACCCAAAAATTACTACCTACAAATGTCAAGACTCCATCTCACATCGCATGCACCCTGCATTCCTCAACCGTGAGAACCCATATTCCCCGCCCATTCCGTGATTTTAAAATCAAGTCGAACTTCCAACCCATTAAGTGAAATTCAAATTCAAATTTCAAACCATGATGTATGCATGAATGGATGATTGTAGGTGGAGACTGCGAGAAGGGAATAAAAACGGTGTTCAATTCACCGGACAGGAGCTTCGCTGGATGAGTGGATATGGAATAATCTATTATGCATACTATATACGCATGATGCCATGTTAGGCTGACAAAACTGACATAGTAATACGTATCTGACATGGTACAGACGAAGTGGGTAGAGAGCGGTTTTAAGAAAAGATGGATGGGGAAAACTGGGCATTTTGGTTTGTCCATATTCCACTCCCTCGATGCATGGTACTGCACCAATGAAATACTAAAATTATGTAAAATGTTATAGAAGATGTTTCTAATTTTTAATTTTTTTATATATTGTTTCTTTTTATTATGAATTTTTTTTATATATTGTTTCTTTTTATTAGTGTTTTTTTAGTGCTTTGTTGCATTGTTTAATCACTTATATATTTTTAACTATGTTTATTATTTAGGTTTTTTTATGAGTAGGTTTTTTTTATGAGTGTTCCTTGGCGCTAGTACTTAAGCAGCTCAGGCTTGACATGTCAATTAACATGTAGGATGGGAAGACATAAAAAAAAACATATTTTATAGTTATAAAATGTGCATGCATTTTTGTAGGCATTTTGTAAGACATGTTATTAAGCGACAATGAAGAAATTTTTTTAAAAATATTTGCATCCCCAGGCGTCGCTTAATCGACGGCGAGAAAGGGAAACTGTCGGATTAGCGACGGATTTTTTGAATAACTGTCGGATAAGCGACCTAATTAACTGTCGCTTAAGCGACGGCACTAAGGGCAACTGTCGGATTAGCGACGGATTTTTTGAATAACTGTCGGATAAGCGACGGTTCCTAAGCGTCGCTTAAGCGACGCCTGATGAAATTTTTTTTTAAAAAATTATTGTGAAACATGCTACCTATCAAATTGATTTCCAGTCAAACTTAATTCGTCTTAGCTGTGTCGGCCTATCCTAATCCTTGGCTCTATTATTCAGGGATCGTGTGCATTATTAACCGTCGCTGCATTATTCAGGGATTGGATCTATTGACTGTTTTTTGTTAAAAAAATATAAAAGCATGTAAGAAAACATAACATCATGCTTGTTGGTTCAAACTTCAGGGTTTCAGTTCCCTTCATCTGATCGGTTGGAAGTGCAATGCCCCCTGGGTTACTAGCCATATGCTGTAACAACAGAGTTCTATAATGCAGCAATCTTCCAAAAAGCTATAAGCTTGGGCAAGGATCAGTATAGTGCCAAAAGCCTATAACGGAACAAAAAGTATAGTATCAGTATAGCAAAGGAGGATAGGATTAGATCAGAACAACAAATCCCCAAAATATATAAGCATTGCGAAAAGCATATTCCCAAAGATGTTTGAAAATACCTTCAGCTTTTCTTGCAGTTTCCTGGGATCTACTTCTTCACCTTCACTAAACGTTTCAGATGAAGCCATTGCAAGCTGTCCTAGGTACTCTTCAAACAACTCACTTCCAAACAGCATAGAAAATACTGCTGTAGGATCTAACATGGCTTCCCTGCATTT
>LPNX011037401.1:0-31679 GCA_001517045.1 Pseudotsuga menziesii | reverse complement strand
CTGTACAGGTGCCTGAAGGATAAAGAAAGAAAACAATTCTTTAGGAGCCCAATCCTTTTCAACCAACAATCATATATAACTCAATGACTACAACTTGGTGAGACCTATGGCCCAATCAATTATCATAACCTTTGATTTGCCAAAAATAGAAAGCTAGAGAATTATTTTATTTTTGCGAACCATAAAAGCCCCCATAAGGCTAAAAGTTCATGCAATTGCTTTGTTGGATCTCTGAAGATTGAGGTGCATGGCACTAATATTATTACTAATAGAAGGTAGACAACTTACAAAAATTACACTTTATTGCCTAATTTGCAATTTTCCATGACACAATTAAAAATGACTAACATAAATGACTAATTCATATTCTTCTAGCTAGTCATTTTTTATGTCGTGACTAAATTAGTCATTTATTTTAGTCATTTTTAACTCAGTCACTTATTATCTAGTCATATTTGTTAACTGGTGACTAAATTAGTCGTTAATTTTAGTCGTTTATAGTTGAGTCAATCAAAATTTCTCATATTTAGTAGTAAATCACTTGGAAAACCTGTGGTGACTAGAATTTTTAGTCACCTAGTAGCTAATTCTTCATTTTGTACTAGTGGGTATCATAAAAAAAACTACTTCTTTTGTTTGTATTTTTGACATATCTCCCTGTGTTTTTACTCAAATTTTGATCGGAAGAGCTCATTGGATGTAGAACTAAATTCCGCATCCAACGAGTACCCACTCGACATACTTTTGACGGACCCCACTACCCCAAAAACAAGAAATACCTGAAAAAATGAAATGATGACATCATCATTCCATTTTTCAGGTATTTCTTATTTTTGGGGTAGCGGGGTCCATCAAAAGTATGTCGAGTGGGTACTTGTTGGATGCGGAATTTAATTCTGCAGCCAACGAGCTCTCTCGATCGAAATTTGAGTAAAAACACAGGGAGATATGTCAAAAATACAAACAAAAAAAGTAGTTTTTTTCTTTTCTTCCTCCAAAATTAATAAATATTATTTTATTATTTTAACTATTATTTTATTAATTCATTTTAGGAGGCCCATTTTGAGTTGAAATTTCCTCTAATGCAACTGCTTAAATCTCTTGAATCACACCATAAGGTGGATCAAGAGTGCGCTCTGTCGGAGAGTTTAATAACTCATCTTTGTTTTTTATTCACATTGTTTAATCAATTAAATCTTAAGTAAGACTCTTCAACTTGCAAGAACACAAGTCAAGAGCACTCTCTATCGGAGAGTTTTAATTACCTAACTTAATAAAATTCACAACTCACACCCCTTTTAATTAATTAACCCCATTTCCTCTTTGCCGGAGTATGCTCTGACCAATCCTAGATCGGAATACCCAGAGATGGCATTGGATCTTTAAACCCCACAAGAGGAACATAACTAAAACTTTTCCCCATAACCAACGCATCGGCGTTGTTCGATAAATACCGAGACACGTGGGCAAATTCCAAGTGTGGGCGCTGGGATACCTAATCTAGGCACTAGTAGTTAAGTTATTGAACACTTACCTTTGACCCCAGACAGGTCCGTCATGTCTTTGAATGGAGCCACTGAAGGTATTACCGGTTAGGACATCTAGCTACCATAAGCGAAGATCACAAGTAAAAACTCTTAAAACTTACCAATAGAACTTGCAAAACCTCACATTCACTGGCATATTTTGGGATTCACATTATATTTACATTCGAAGCATCTCTAATAAGTTGACTCCATAGGCACTGGTCCTATCTTTTACAAATTGTTGATAATCTGAGCCACTTGTCTATCAAATGTTTGATTATAGATTATATCTGTGAATGATTTATCTATTTTGTGAAGTTCTCAAATATTTGTCTATCTTTCAATTCCAGTGATAGCAATGTGGATTGCTTTGTGTTGTGCTCAATTCATCACATTAATCATTTTAAATCACAATAACTCCTAAACAACACCCATTCGCATCTGAAACATCTAAAAATTAACTTAAAACATTGGGCCATAGAAAACTCTTTGTTAGGGACTACCCCCCTTGGCTTCGCTAGGAGTTAGCCTAAATGGAGGAGCTAGGAGTAGGTGACAGTACCTAGCTATGTGCTTGCCCCCAAGGTCACACCTCTCCCACTTTCTCAAGTGAGGAGATAGCTTTCAGAATATTTCTGCTGCTAGTGTGCAATTGACGGACAACATCTTTTGGCGCTGCTGCCGAGGACAAATCTTTCTTTTCCTGGATGACCTTTGTTTCTTTTAGTTTTTTACCTTTTTATCCTTTTTGGTAGATTTTTAGTCCAATCACTCTCTGAAATTAGACTTAAGTCCACCTGGTGAATCCACTGTCAGTTAACACCTCAAGGTATTCTACTAGAAGATGTTGATGTATATGTAACTTCGGAATGTATTCTTCTATGTATATTGTAACCGGATGTTTATTCTGGGATGTATCTATTACGTATTTGAGTCATGTGGTCATGCCCCGATGTTCCGATAAGGAGGATTAATAATGTAATCAAGTCATATCAAGTCATTAAGTAAGTCCCCACAGTTTCAGGGCACTTGAGTTATTATACACTAATTAAGGTGTAGGCTCAAGTAGAAATTATTAGGTTGAGCCTACGTGTGAAATGGAAACTCAAGTGAACGGATGAATATAAATAGAGAGTGAGAGTCTCTCTATTTATCACTTGTGAAATACATCACTTGCTCTCTCAAGTGTGGCGCACTATTGGAGAAGGAAATACTTTGGCTTGACAGAAGAAAGAAGGCTACTGCTGTGTTGGGAGTACATCTTACTGTTTTGGGTTTCACATCTTGTGGTGATACTATCTTAGAGGAAGTTGCGGGGTTTTCTCCATTTATGGTTTCCTCGATCAAAACTCTTTGTGTCTCTTGTCTCATGTGATGTTCTTATGTTATTGTTGTGCTTGTTATTCTCTCAGTAAAAAGATCCTAACATAATGCTAGCTTAAATGTTGAAAAACTAACATGGTATCAGAGCTAACCTAAGAAGAAGACATTGTGAAGCTACAGGAACTAGGGCTTCCTATTTTGTCGATCTTCCTCCACAGATTTTCAGCAAAAGTATGCTAAGATGACTCTCCATTGAAGGGTGCATCTTTCTGTCGATTGGGAATTCAATTTCAAGCATTTTCAGTTTCGATGTGGAAATTAGGGATTTCTACAGAAGAGAATTTTTTGAGTGAGACCAGCATAGGGTTATTATCCTCATAAAAACCAAAGTTTAGAGACCTGGATCAAGAAATTTGGTTGGGTGAAACTCCAGGAAAGTCAAACCCTAGTTTGACCCTGAGCTAGGAGAAACCCTAAATACTAAAACTGCTAAGTTTTGGTACAGTCGCTATATTTAGATATTGGTGAAGTATCAGAAGCTAAACATTGCAGGGGCCGAAGATAAAATCCTAATGAACACTGTGTCCAAAAATCAGCCTCAGATTCGCTATATTCTGGGAGATATGATCTCTCCAAGTTAGGGCTCCATCCTCTTCCAGAAATCATCCATAAATAGGACACCTGGGGAGATCTGAAATATCTTGGGATACATAGGTCTAAATAGAATTCCTGAAGATGTTCTATAAAGGGAATGGAATTTACTTTCTATGGTCCGAATATCAGACTCAGAAGATGAACCAGTGACACGTGGTAGGCTGTACAACTTCATTGTTCTGAATAGTCCTGTAACAGGTCACCTTGGGAAAAGGATCATAAATCCAAAATGGTGAAACCAATTATGATGAAGCATATGGTGTTGGATCAGGTACATGTGAGGTTACCTCAGTACAAAATTTCAGACATAGAGGAGTAGTAATTTCCTAGATATCACAGAAACAGTAACGAGCATTTCTGTAGAAGAAATCTGAAAATTAGGGCTTCCTGTTCCGGGAGCTTCCCTCCACTGTTTTCAGAAAAGGAGTACATTGGACAGATCCATTTGAAGAGATCTATCTATTCATCCAATCAGATCTGAAAGATTCCAAGTTTTGAAAATTAGGGTTTCTGTGACAAACCCTAGATCAGCGAACTCTCGGACAAGGACGGACACCTCAAATCGGTAAGATCTAATCCTTTGCTATTTCCATTTGAGGTTCTCATTTCAATATGATATATCACATTAGCTTGGTGACAAGCTTGGGGAATTTGACAACTTCCAAATAGATAAGTATTTGATCTCTCTGAAGAAAATGGATTGGACACCTACATGAGTATAGAGGTTCCAGTTTCAGAGGGAGACGAGGTTAGAAGCCTTTCACAGGAAGAACTTGGTCAAGGCCAAAAGGAAAGACTATCGATGATGCGGTGGTGATTGGAGAACCAGAAGGAGGCTTGTACAAATTGAAGGGCCATCCAAACAAATCCTTAATCGATGACACAGCAAAGCCAAATTAGCTTTGGCATAGAAGGCTTGCACATGTGCATTACAGAGCACTACCTATTGCAAGCAAAGTTGTTCCAGAATTTCAAGCTATTTGAAGGGAAGAACAAAAATCAGAATATGACCTAAAGAAACCAGTTGAAGAATGTGAAGTTCCAGAATACAGAGACCATGCAGTCATAAGAATCTCTCAAATCAAGAACAACTTGAATGCAGAAGTGGTGATGGCCACCTTGAATGGCCTCCTAGGATCGTGGAATTCATTCATTCAAGGAATGTGTTCCAGAAGGAAGTGATTACTTTCAGCAAACTTTGGGAAGAAGAAGAAGCTCTACCCATAAGAAGAGAAGATAAGACAGGATCATTTGAACATCCAGCTCTCACCATCCAAAGAAGATCCCTCAAGCAATGAGGAATATGAAGAAATCAACTCTTGAAGAACCTCTTATCCACCTCAGCATTTGGATAAGAAACGATGCAATTATGAATGAAGAAGACGATGAAGCTGAAGGCTCAAGAAGGAGTCTACCCACGAAACAAATAAAGATAAGTATTCAATTGTCATTTCATTATTTTGTTATGCATTTGTTTATATTCAATTGTTGTATTATGCATGATAGGATGTTTGCATTAATGACAGTATACTACTAATATGCATGTGATGGGTAAGTAGCTCATGGTTCTATACAAATTCTCCATTGCTACTTATCTAGAATGAAACCTCTTTGCTGACATATTGGATTAGTGCACAATCTCAATGTTGTCGTGGTAGAGATGGAAGGCATCTAGAAAGTTTCAATAAGATATGGATGAATGTTGTATTGGCTAAAGTAGTTGCATGATCATATATTTATGCATAAGTGTTAGCCAGTATAAATATTCCTTATGAAATGTTTATAACCATACAATTGCATTTGACTTGTAGCAAAAGATTGCATACATAATTGCCTACAAGCAAAGAGGAATGGAGACTTGTTCCGAAGAGCAAGTGATGACATTTCAAAATGAAGAATAATATGACGAGTGCAGTGACATCATTGAAGAAAGGGAAGACCATTTCAAGAAGAATGATGTCAGGGCGCAGTATCGAGACCTGAAGAGAAGTCCATAGTTCCATCATGCAGTAGATGGAAACATCGTGGGATACAAAGCAAGATTCATAGCATGAGGCTTCTCATGTAGAGAAGGCATAGTCTACAAAGAAACATTTACAGCTAATAGAAGTGAAGTCACATGACATGCATAATCATCTGTGCAAATGAAAGAAGGCCTTGTACGAGTTCAGAAGACACCCATGGGATAACACATACATGATGAGCTGGATGAATATCTTAACCTTTGCTACAAGGTTGATAGAGGATGAGAAGCTCACAGATGGGTGGAAGATGAACTTTTGAAGAAGTTCAACATAGAGGATCTTAGTATCCAGTGATCCTAGATGGATACTACTTGTCACTCCAGTACAGAATGTTTGAGTGCATAGAGTATGGAAGACAGAGGGAGTATGATGCTCCGCTTCAGAGGGAGTGATTGCAGAATATACTGAGGTTCGACATGGTACGACAGGATGGGCAGATTACTGATGATTCTAGGCTTTACTGAGAGTAAAGTGGATTTCAACCTTTGCTTCAAGGTTGAAGGTGGAAGACTAGTGATGCTCCTGTTATGTGTCGATGCACTACTGTTCTAGGTGTGGAGGTGTGGCAGAGTACAGATGGAATCTTCCTTGGACAAGGGAAGTATGCAGTAGAGATCCTAAAGAGGTTTGGGATGATGGACTACAAGGCTATGGCCACACCCATGGCATCGAACCTGAAGCTATTAAGTGATGCTTCTTCAGAGACGGTTGATGCTACGATGTATCGTCAGATGATTGGGTCATTGATGTACCTGACGAACACGAGACCAGATATTTGCTTTGCTATGAACACCTTGAGCCAGTACTTGACAGATCTGAGAAGTGTTCACTTGATTGCTGCAAAGCATATTCTGAGGTACCTGAAGGGTATAATTGATTATGGGCTCAAGTACGATGTGAATCAGAAGATTAACCTAGAGGGTTATGTTGATTCAGATTGGGCAGGCAGTGCCGTTGACAGGAAGAGTACTTCGGGATGTTGCTTCAGTATGGGATCAGGTGTGATCTCTTGGTTTAGCAGGAAGCAATCCTATGTGGCACTGAGTACAGCTGAAGCAGAGTATGTCGCAGCTTGTTCAGCTAGTTATGAGGCAGTATGGCTGTGGAAGCTACTGTCTGATATATTTGATCTCCAGTTGGATGCTACTTGTATACATTGTGATAGCCAGAGTTGTGTGAAGTTGTCAGAGAATCCAGTGTTCCATGACAAGTTGAAGCATATCGAGATCAAGTATCACTATATCAGGGATATGGTGCAGAGAGGAGCAGTGAAGCTCCTGTATGTTGCGATGGAGGAACAGATAGCTGATGTATTGATGAAGCCATTGGCTAGGCTGAAGTTCGAGTACTTCAGAGAGAGACTTGGTTTTCTCCAGATCGAGGCTTCCTCCAAGAGAAAGTGATGAGACCCATAGCCATTCTGACATGGTGAGAGGATTGGTTCCTTCCATGGTCAGATGTAAGGGCTGAGCCATTCTATCATGGTGAGAGGATTCAGTTCCTTCCATGTCAGATATGAGTGCTATAGATTCAAATCCATTCTGATGAGCAGGTCAGATGTAAGGGCTGAGCCATTCTGTCATGGTGAGAGGATTTGGTTCCTTCCATGTTAGATATGAGTTCTCACTGCCATTCTAGGAATGGAGGCACCTGGTTAGTTACCAAGAACACTCAGTCTGGGACTGAGAGGGCCATTCTATCAAGTAGGATAGATGTAAGGGCTACCGCCATTCTGATGAGTAGGTCAGATGTAAGGGCAGAGCCATTCTGATCATGGCTAAAGGATTAAGTTCCTCCCATGATAGATGTGAGTGCTGGCCATTCTGTCGAGTAGGACAGATGTAAGGGCAACTGCCACTCTCCGGGAGAGTGGAGGCACCTGGTCAGTTACCAGGTAGCTCAGTCTAGGACTGGGGGCCATTCTGACGAGGTTGTAGGATTTAGTTCCTACCAGGTCAGATGTGAGTGCATGCCCTTCTGACGAGTAGGTCAGATGTAAGTGCTGAAATCTCTCATCAGTGTGATAGGATGTGTTCTTGTCTGGATGGGAGTCTTCCATCACTGTGATAGGATGTGTTCTTGTCTGGATGGATGTGCCTTTCTGACGAGTATATTAGATGTAAGTGCTGAAATCTCTCATCACTGTGATAGGATGTGTTCTTGTCTGGATGGGAGTCTTCCATCACTGTGATAGGATGTGTTCCTATCTGGATGGATGTGCCTTTCTGACGAGTAGGTCAGATGTAAGTGCTGAGCCATTTCACAGATGGTAGTTGATGTGCCTACCATGCTGGTGAATGTGAGTGCTGGGCGTTTCTGATGTGATTGTAGTTTACTACATGATCATATGTGAGTGTTGGGTGTGCCTTTCTGACGAGCAGGTCATATGTAAGTGCTGGGCGAAGACCTACCTGGTGGCTAGGCCTACAACCAGCATGAAAAAGGGCTGGCTCTGTAGAAATTCCTATGATGAGATAGTACACACATGATGATGACTAGAGATGATCCAGATCGAGCTATGATCCAGATCCAGTTATGATGACTCCGAGAGATCCAGATCGAGAGATGATCTAGATCCAGCAGTGATGATCCAGATCCAGTCTAGTGATGATGATCCAGATCGAGTGATGATCCAGATCCAGTGATGATGACTAGAGATGATCCAGATCGAGAGATGATCTAGATCGAGAGATGATCCAGATCCAGATGACTTGAAGATGAATATGACTTGAAGATGAAGATGACTTGAAGATGAGATGATCCAGTTGATACAGAGAAGAAGACCGGTGCTGAAAATTGTGTTGAAAGAATACCTTCCTAGTTAAGAGGGAGTGTTGATGTATATGTAACTTCGGAATGTATTCTTCTATGTATATTGTAACCCGATGTTTATTCCAGGATGTCTCTATTATGTATTTGAGTCATGTGGTCATGCCCCGATGTTCCGATCAGGAGGATTAATAATGTAATCAAGTCATATCAAGTCATTAAGTAAGTCCCCACAGTTTCAGGGCACTTGAGTTATTATACACTAATTAAGGTGTAGGCTCAAGTAGTAATTATTAGGTTGAGCCTATGTGTGAAATGGAAACTCAAGTGAATGGATGAATATAAATAGAGAGTGAGAGTCTCTCTATTTATCACTTGTGAAATACATCACTTGCTCTCTCAAGTGTGGCGCACTATTGGAGAAGGAAATACTTTGGCTTGACAGAAGACAAAAGGCTACTGCTGTGTTGGGAGTACATATTACTGTTTTGGGTTTCACATCTTGTGGTGATACTATCTTAGAGGAAGTTGCGGGGTTTTCTCCATTTATGGTTTCCCCGATCAAAACTCTTTGTGTCTCTTGTCTCATGTGATGTGCTTATGTTATTGTTGTGCTTGTTATTCTCTCAGTAAAAAGATCCTAACATAATGCTAGCTTAAATGTTGAAAAACTAACAGAAGAAACTCTGTAGGTTTGGTCGATTTCATCCCTGACCCCAAAAAGGTCTTAAGAAGGAGATTAAACAAACTATCTTCTCGTAGGATCCTTGCAGAACTTGGATTTGAGTCTATTTCAGACATCCACATTTTATTTCCTGAAAACACTAATACCATTATTTCTGACATAATGGGCGATTATTTTACCCAATTTGAATTTTCTCATATAGCAGGTCAATCCCACTGTCTTCCAGACAAAGCTATTGAGAAGCTCCCGATGTATACAGGCACTGATGCCATTACCTCCTCCATGCACCTTATGAACTTTTCTAGGTGTATCAACGCTTATGTCAATGATCCGGTCCGCCAACATGATGACGTGTATATGAAGTTATTTGCTCTATCTCTGGATGGAAAGGCCGGTGATTGGTATATCAATTTACCAGATAATTCCTTTAATAGTCTAGTAGCTTTCAAAACTTCTTTCACCAACAATGTTGGTGAAAAGAAATAACCTCGGCATCAACTTGCGTCCTTGACCACCATAAAGAAGAAAGACACAGAAACAATGGATGAGTTCAATACTAGGTTCACGGAGTTATCAAATTCCATCCCTACTGAGTATGCCCCAACTAAACCAACCATCCTGGTCTATTACATTGAGGCACTTAGTGGAAAAATACAGTACCAAATCAGAGACAAGGAGCCTGTTAACTTGCTCTAGGCTGAGGAGATGGCAATCAAGATTGATATAAACATGTAGTCATCTGGTGAATATAACCTCCACGGTTATTCAAGGTCTTCAACTCCGTTCAAAATCAGTGAACCAAAAGACAAGGATCATTTATCAGCTATGAAGGATTCCTATGAAAAACAAATGATGGAGATGAAGAAAAATATGGAGGAGGCAGAGCAGAAACACTTAGCACAGTTAAAAGAAATTCAAAATAGGGTGATCACAATGGAAAGAACTCAAACTCACTCCACTCCTAGAACCTTTCCTTCCAAGCCAACTTGGCAAAGAAAGCCTCCCAACCATGAGCAGAGGCCTCCCCATCAGCTAGAGGCCACTAACATGGTTGAGCAGTATAAGCCATTTTGTAGGGCATGTAAAGACCTTCATGAAGAATCTTCTTGTTACTATGCATGCTATGTTCATGAGCATGGTTTTCCGGAGGGTTGTGGTCCCAAAGCATCATCAAGCGAGGCTGAGTACATAAATTGTGTAGATGACATGCATGATATTTCCGAAAAAAGTTGGAGAGAGACAAAACAATATTCAAGAGAGCCTGAATACATTAACATATTTGGACAGCTCCATCCTATCACCATAGAAACCTGGGGTCAAGTTGAAGATTATAGTCAGCAATTGGATGATCTCGCTAAAAACTTTAGAACTAATCCTACTAATGAGCATAATGATGATAGTTTGGAAGGTTTACTACCTTGTGACCTTTTTTCTAAAGAAGATGACTATGATCATGAGGAGGGATATAGAATCAGATGTGATACAAGTGAGGAAGAATTCCTTACATTTGAGATGGATGATAACTTTGACACTTCAATTAAAAATCCAATCTTAGATGTTTCATGTGATGAGATTCCTCCATGCACTCCATCGGATGACAAATATTTGGAAAGTTGGGTCCTCCGTGATATCTTTGAAACCCATCTTTTTGAAGAAGATGGTTTTGAGCAAAATGAGAAGTACAGACATGGACTTGATACCAGTGATGAGGCATCTCTCATATCCGACATAGATGGTGATGATGACTATTGGAATTTTATTGAAAATCCAACCTATGATACCTTTGAGAATATTTTTGAGAATCTCATCTATGATATGTCCAGCAAGGGGAGTTGTTCTTTGGAGACTTATGAAGGTTATAAGGAAGAGAAGTCAGAGTTTTTATATGATCAGTCAGAATTGTATCTAAGGATCGGTAATAAGGATTTGAAAAAGCAGTGCGGTGAAGAATGAGATGGGATACATCTAGTTGAAGTTTTTTCTCAGCCATCTTCTTCACATATAGATGTTCCTTATGTTTTGGAGCACCTTGGGGCTTATACAATGAGTTATTATTTGATAAACCTTCATGATCAGCATGATGGAGTAGTCGACCTGCCGCATTATCCCAATTTATATATCAGCACTATCCAGTCATGGATAGAAGCATCCTGTGTGAGCATCTACTAGTGTGGGAAGAAGTTTGACGACATTATTCATGCCTATGATTCCCCATCTAGCCCACCTATTCTGGATCATCACATAGGTTTGCATTTTCTGGAAATTGTGTCGTTACTTTTGCTAGTAACCGAAGACAAGGTGAAACCTTTTTATATTAATAAAATGCTTAGATGGCTACACTGGATTTATGATTACACATAACCGTTTTTATTTCCATGCTTAGAGTAGGAAAATAGGCTCCTTAAAGTGAGCATTTACTGTAGCATTTTCTTTCTGTACATCGGAATAAATAAATTTTTCAGTTAAGTTTTTTCATTCCTTTGAATAAAGAAACTTTTGGATCATTGGCTCCTTTTCATAAAACTTGTGCTACTGAGTTTTTTCTTGTCAAGTTGAGATGTTTTTACAGGGTGTGGAAACCAAAGATTCTGGGATTCTCGTATGCTCTCCTTGCATAAGAGATTAGATCGAGCACACGTCCCACAGTTAGAGCAAGATGTTATCCAACTTTTTGTACCATAATTGGGTTACCTGAGGAGTCGTCGATTGACAGACTTGTTCAAAGTATGATTCCAGTGTATCAGTTGATCCGTCTGCATGTCTAGCCAGTTTTTTATTTGAATAATTTTGACCATGGCCGCGCGGGGTTTGTAATAAAATGTGCTAGTAGGGTATTTTTAAGTGGTTCCGTGTCCTAAGACGTAGAATCTCAAATAAGGTATTCCAGGGAGTTTTTTTCCCTTGACAATTATGCTTTACCTTTAGCCAAGTATAATTGACGAGGTTTTCTCCCGCTTCCTCCAAAGCTGGAATGCCCGATGTTGAATTCTGGGCCTTGGGGGGTTATTAGAGCCCAACTGAGTGTTATAAAACTACTAGACATTATTTAGGTAGATCATGGTAATGTCCTAAGTCATCTGGACACATAAAAAAATTTCAAAAAAATCTTTTTCGAACAGTGAAAAATTATTTTTAAAATTTAAAATTTAAAATTACATTTCCTAAGTTTTTTGGGTTAATTTTTCCATAAATTAAATGGAAAAAACCCGTTCATGATCTGGACTCAGAATTCAATGATTGAAGGCTCTAACCTTAAGCCAAAAATCATTCTTGATTAGCCAGCCAGTCAGAACCAACTTTCAGATCAACAATCGGACACATAATTCCTTTTTACTCAAAAAAGTCAGTTTTGAGTAAAAAAATGATTTTTAGTAAAAAAATGATTTTTATTAAAAAAATGATTATTTTGGAGAAAAGTAAAACTTTCCAAATTAATCCAAATTCAGTAAAATAAAAGGCCAAATGACATCTCATGGAACACTTATGATGAATGGAGTTATCATAACTCAGCTTCAGTTATCATTAAGAGAGCAATTAATTTATTATCAGTTATCAAACATGTCATCTCCAGCTAAAGATGAGATGCAGGAGATCTCATTGGTCTGGTGATTTGATCGAGGTGAATACTGAAGCTTACACCATCAGTGGGCTTCCAAAACCTAGCTCAAGCTCCTGCCAGACCTAAAGGATGAGCTTACCTACATCCAGACTCACATGTGTGGCCTCATCCTTGGCTTGTTTTCAGTGCATAGGTTTGGAGTGAAGGCGCCTTGATTGGGTGGAGGCCTCCCCTCACTCCTGGTTCTTCGGTTTAGGTCTGGGCTCTTTGTTAGGTGGCTAAGCTGGTTAGGGTTGGTTTTTTGGTTTTAGGGTTTTACCACTCTCTTATTTGTTAAATAGAGGCTCTTTCAGCTCTATTAGCATGGACTTTTGGGCATAGAAACTCTGCAAAAATTGTAATCATTATATTATTGAATAAAGCTTTTCAACTTTGGAGGTCTACAGGATTGTCTCTTCATTGGTGGATGTGTTGTCTCTTTTTGGCTTAGCTGCATCAAACTCATCTCCATCATCATAAGAACCTTCTAACATTTTTGACTTTCAGGACCTATAGAGAGTTTGGCTTTTTCCAAGAGGAAAAAACAAGGAGATCTTCCTCCAAAGTTCCATCTCAAATTCTTTCATAAATTTAAATACTTCTTGGTTACCGAACTTCCTTCCTCTAGTTCTCCCTTTGCTCCTTGACATTTTTTGTTTCCTTGCTTGCTAGCCCCTTTCATCCTTGACATGTTTTCCTTTTCTCACTTTTTATTCATTTCTGCACCATTTTTTTCTCTCTTTTACCATCCATTTTCTCCATTTTGGACAGCCCTAGTGTGCCCTAGATTTCTTCCCTTGTTTGCCTCTTTTTGTCCTAGTTTTTGGGCTTCCTTTAACCTTGTTTTTTGCCATTTCTTTTACTTTTTGTTCACTATCTTGTTTTGCATTTTTTATGACAGCCACTTATTTCATGGTTCACTGTCCCATTTTGCACTTTTTATGACAGCCACTTATTTCATGGTTTGCTGTCCCGTTTTGCACTTTTTATGACAGCCACTTATTTCATTTTTCTATGTCTCGTTTTCTTCAATTTTGTTCATCCCTTAGCTTCTTAGTTGGCTACCCTATTCCCTCCCTTTCTTTGGTTTTGACCTTCTCTTTGTTTTCTTGCCTTCTCTCCCTCATCTTCTTTTGTTTCATCCCTCTTTTTCTTTCCCCTTTTGGCTCTTTTTCAAACTTCTTCTCTTTTCCCTTTTCACAGGTTTCAGAAAGATCTCCAAGTAAAAGTAAAAGCAGTCTCCTTTTTTACACAAGTCTTAATATCAGTAGAGTTGTTTTACTTTCTTCTGAAAAGTCCTTTGAAGGATTAAAATACTTAAGGCACATTGTATAAATTTTAATAAAGATATTTTGTTTGAGTGGGGTTTTTAAGTCCCCACTCCCATCCTCCCCCATTTGGGAAGGATTGTGTCGTGTCCATATTTTACATGCTTAGATTAGATGTGCTTGTTTTCATCATCATTTGCATCTTATGCTTATAATATTAATTGTTAATCCATCACTTCTAATTCATTAATTAATTTGATAACTCTTTTAAATTGTTTATCTTTCTAAGTAAATCAACTGCTTAAATCTCTTGAATCACACCATATGGTGGATCAAGAGTGCTCTCTGTCGGAGAGTTTAATAATTCATCTTTGCTTTTTATTCACATTGTCTAATCAATTAACTCTTAAGTAAGACTCTGGAACTTGCAAGAACACAAGTCAAGAGCACTCTCTATCGGAGAGCACTTTAGATTTGCATAATCCTTGCATTAGCTTCATATAGATTAGCTAAGTCTCTTGAACCATGGTCATAAGACGAGGTCAAGAGCGCTCTCTATCGAAGAGTTTTAATTAATTAAATTAATAAAATTCGTAACTCACACCCCTTTTAATTAATTAACCCCCTTTCTTCCTTGCTGGAGTATGCTCTGACCGATCCTAGATCGGGATACCCAGAAATGGCATTGGATCTCTAAACCCCACAAGAGGAACTTAACTAAAACTTTTCCCCATAACCAACGCACCGGTGTTGTTTGATAAATACTGAGGCATGTGCGAAAATTCCAAGTATGGGCGTCGGGCTACCTAATCTAGGCACTGGTAGTTAAGTTATTGAACACTTACCTTTGACCTCGGATAGGTGCATCATGTCTTCGAACGGAGCCACTGAAGGTATTACCGATTAGGACATCCAACTACCATAAGCGAAGATCACAAGTAAAAACTCTTAAAACTTACCAAGATCACTTGCAAACCCTCACATTCACGAGCATCTTTTGGGATTCACATCATATTTACATTCGAAGCATCTCTGATAAGTTGATTCGATAGGCACTGGTCCTATCTTTCACATATTTTTGATAATCTGGGCCATTTCTCCATCGAATGTTTGATTATAGATCATATCTGTGAATGCTTTATCTATTTTGTGAAGCTCTGAAATATTTATCTATCTTTCAATTCCAGTGATAGCAACATGGATTGCTTTGTCTTGTGCTCAATTCATCACATTAATCATTTTAAATCACAATAACTCATAAACAACACCCATCCGCATCCGAAACATCTAAAAATCAACTTAAAACATTGAGCCATAGAAAACTCTTTGTTAGGGACTACCCTGCTTGGATTCATTAGGAGTTAGCCTAAATGGAGGAGCTAGGAGTAGGTGATAGTACCTAGGTTTGTGCTTGTCCCCAAGGTCACACCTCTCCCACTTTCTCAAGTGAGGAGACAACTTTCAGAATATTTATGTTGCTGGTGTGCAATCAGCGGACAACACATGCTAATGAGGCAAGCAAGTTTTGGCATGAAATATTTGGCCATCTTAACTATAAGTATCTTTCTGATCTTAGTGAAAAACAAATGGTCATAGGGTTACCAAAGATTAATTTTTCCAAAGGAGTCTGTCAAGGTTGGATCTTAGGAAAACACCCAGAGCATAAATTTGAGAAAGCTAGTCATGAGAGAACCTCTGCACCTCTTGAGTTGATCCACAGTGATGTTGCTGGCCCATTTCCTCATATGTCAATGAGTCAGGACAAATATGCATTGCCATTCATAGATGACTTTTCTAGGTACTGCTGGGTTTACTTCCTGAAGCATAAGTCTGAAGTTTTTGGCCTCTTCAAAGTCTTTAAGGCTTTGGTTGAAAACCAGTCTGGGAGGAAACTCAAGGTCCTCATATATGACAATGGTGGTGCGTATGTCAAGCCTAAGTTCATTCAATATTATGTAGATGCAGGTATTCATATGTATCATTCTATCCCTTACACACGACAACAAAATGGTGTTGCTGAGAGGAAGAACATATCATTGAAAGAGATGGCAACCTGCATGATGGAGGCTAAGACTTTGCCACCAAAGTTTTGGGCCGAAGCTATAAACTATGTAGCCTATATCCAGAATAGGGTGCCTCATAAACAACTTGATGGTATGACTTTTTTCAAATCATGGAGTGGGCACAAGCCAGATGTGACCCATTTCAGGATTTTTGGCTCAAGGGCTTGGGCTAGAATTCCAACAAAAAAGAGGAAGTATTTGCAACCCCAAAGCCAAGAGTGTATATTTTTTGGGTACTCTAAAGATTCAAAAGGGTAGAATCTTATCAATTTGAGCACAAACAAAGATTTCATTGAAAGGAGTGTTCAGGTCCAAGAAGAGCCTTTAGCAGTAGTTGAAGTTGGAGAGTCTTCTTCACCACCAGAACCACTGGATGTAAGTGAAGAGATAAATGAGTTTGCTGATTGTGATATGTTTGATAATGATGATTTAATTTCAAATCCTAATAGTCCTACAAGACCAAAATGGGCGTCAAAGATCATTCATGCAGTTGGGGAACTAGCTGGAAATCCTAGTGATTCTAGGAGGACTAGATCTCAGTTTGAGAGTGCCCTGTGTATGAAAGACCCTTTGTTTGCAGAGAAATGTTATCTGATGGTTGAATTAGACTGATAGACACATGAATATGTAGAACATGATCAAAGATGGAAAACAGCCATGAAAGAAGAATTCATCTCACTCCAGAAGAACAACACTTCGGAGCTGGTTGATCTTCCCCCAGGGAGGAAGCTAGTTCAATGTAAGTCGGTTTTCAAAACTAAGTTTTATGCTGATGGTTCACCTTTGAAATATAAGGAAATATTGGCAGCCAAGGGCTAATCACATGTACATGGTATATATTACAATAACACCTTTGCACCAGTGGAAAAGATGGACTCCATCAGGCTAGCCTTAGCCATTGCAGCTTCGAAGCAATGGGAGGTACAGCACATGGATGTGAAGTGTGCTTTCCTGAACGGAGATATTACTGAAGAGATTTACATGAATCAGCCTCAAATATTTTTTACTAATCCATATATTGCATGCAGGCTAAAGAAATCATTATATGGGCTTAAGCAAGCACCCAGGGCTCGGTATGCCAAGATTGATGGCTTTCTGCTATCATTGAGTTTTGTTCGATGCAAGTATGATCCTAATGTTTATTTGAAGATGATTCATGGTTCTTTGATGATTATTGTCTTGTATGTGGATGACCATCTCATTACAGGAATCTCAAAAGATGAAATTTCTTCCTTGAAGGATGCAATGAACCATGCATTTTCTATGACTAATTTGGGGTTATTGAGCCAATTCTTGGGTCTCGAGATTGCTAAAACCAAACATGGAATAAAAGTACATCAGTCCAAGTATGCTTTGGATTTTTTGAACAAGTTCAACATGAAATATTGCAATCCAAGCAAGACTCCCTTCCTTTCAGGAGTTAAGCTTAAAGAAGCAGGTTCTTCTCCTATGGTAAATAATACACTGTATAGGCAACTGATTGGGTGTTTGCTGTACCTTACACATACTAGACCTGATATTTCTTATGCAGTAAGTGTGGATTAAAGATACATGGATCAGCCTCATGAGATCCATTGGAGAGCAGCCAAAAGAATCCTTAACTTTGTTCAGGGAACAAGGACTCATGGGATCTTCTACAAAGCTAAATCTGATCTTGATTTGATTGGGTTTACTGACAGTGATTGGATAGGTGACAACATAGATCAAATGTCAACATCAGGATATGTGTTTATGCTTGCTGAAGTACCAATCAGCTGGTCAAGCAAGAAATAGAGTGCCATTGCACTCTCATCTACAGAAGCAGAGTACAGAGGAGTTGTAAATGCAGCAACTCAATGTTTATGGTTGCAGGGGTTACTTGGTGAGTGTGGCTTCAAATCAGAATACTCAACTACTATCTATTGTGATAATCAGAGTACCATTCAAATCTACAATGATCCAGTTCAGAGACAGAGAACCAAACACATTGAGATCCATATGCACTATGTTGTAATCTCATAGATCACATAAGGTTATCAATAATACATACTAAAACATATATAAATATACAGCAGAAACAAGAGACAAGACAGGTAAGATAAACAGATTATATTATTCCAATGACAAGGCAGAGAACTGAACTGAGTTCTCATTTGGCTCAAAAGCCTAATATATACAATTTACAAACAGTTACAAAATAACTACCTGTCGGTTCAGTGAACCGACACGACTTTTAGTTAGCCGACCTAATCTTCTAGTTTAGTCGGCCGACCGACTTAGTCGGCTGATCAACTAAGTCGGCTCATCGACTTAGTTGTGATCGACTAAGTCAGCTGATCGACTAAGTCAGTCTTCGTTCAAGTCGAATTTGTTGACTTGCTCCTTTCTACATCTCCCCCACAAATAAAACGTTTCTTCATCCCAAAGAAACATGGAGGTACAAAATGATGTTTGTCGAATGCTATTGTGGTGGACTGTGCAGACGGATGGTTGGTATTTTCTGGATGCAGATCTTGACAATGGCTAGAGCTGTGATGGCAAGGTGATGCTAAAAATCTGTCCAACTCTGCAAAGCTTTCGGGATGTCGATCGTTAATGTAGTTAAGCTTGACACGACCAACATATTTTCAGAGAGTGGGACTTCCATGGTCTTCTCCATGTTAGGGCCAAGGATCTGGTTCTGTTCTTCGGCTGTGTCGATGAGTCTTTTCATCTGTGGGAAGATGATGTCAACTTTCTCTAAATTTGGAAGAGCCTGTTGCACCCACTGATGTGCTTCTTGTTCCAGCTTCTGCAGCTTGTTGGTCTCCGGCACTATTTGTTCTTATGTTGTCTTCCTAAGTGCTACCTTGGTCGTCATCCTGCCCCCCAAAGCTTGAATTCCTTGACAAGTCTGTCGTGTCTGTTGATAGGCCTGCACATAGTGAGTAGGCCAATCTCTTAAGACTTCTTCGGTGCCGACAGACTCCTCCATATGGTCTTGTAGCACTTTTTATGCCTCTGAAAAGGCAGTGTGCTGTGCTAGTAGCAGTCGGGCAGTCTCTTCATTCTGTTCTTCTTTCATCCCATGGAGATGTGCCTGGATGGTCGACATGATGCTCTCGAAAAGTTGATATGCTCATTCAAGCGGTCTATCTGTGTCAACTTCGACAGCTCCTGGAATGACGGACTGAGCTAGGGTCCTACACTTGTCGAGAAACTCGACCTGTTCTGTATTTTTGTCAGTGAGCTCTTTGGTTTTTTGTGCATTCCTTGTCTTTTATTCCTTGGCCAAAGTCTTGAGGAGTTGGCTGACTTCTGTTTCGATCAACGAGCTGCATCCTTTAAGCTGATTCAAAGGTTGGAGGTTTTGGTATGGTGTTCCTTCTTTTTCTTATGCTTTTTGGCCGCTGTCTCCTGGGTAACTGCAGCAGTTGAGGGAAGTATGGTGGTTGGTGGGTTTGAATTCGATGGTTTTTCTGGCTAGGTGGTTGGTATGGTTGCTTCTAGTTGTGAGGATGTAGTTGGTTGGGGTAGATCTAGCTAGGAATCAGGGGGTGGCGGAGGTGGTGGGGATGATGGCAGGGGTGGAGATGATGGTGGCAGTGGTGATGAAGTGGGGGAATGGTTGGGGGTAATGGATTTGTCGAAAGTGCGTTGTAAGCTTACGTTAGACAGTGGAGCTATTTCTTGGTTAGTGGTGGGGAATTCATCCTAGGGTTGGGGGTTAATGTGTTCGATGGTAGACTGCACATGGATAATTATGTCACCTTCTTGATCGAATTGATTGAAGGTCGATGTAAGGTGTGAAATTACCTGGGGGTTTGTGCTGCTGCCGGTATAGAGAGGGGTCCTCGTGTGAATTTTCTGAGCCGACTGAAACAGCTCAGGCAGCGTCTCAAAGAAAGTTTTTAGTTCTGTGTCTTTGTCGAATTTTTCTTTCATGGACTCCGATATCCTACTTTTGTATAAGTCAAGGGGACTGACCGAATGTTGTGCCGGTGCTTGCTCCTCGACTACTGGTGTCGGTGATGGAGGTGGAGGGGTCGACACAAGATCGACGACGTCTTCAGGTGTCATCATTGTTTTGGCCTTCTTGGGTCAACCTTCAGGGGCTCTTGCTTCAAGAAACCGTTGAAACTGAGTTTCCATTGGTACTTTGTTTGCGTCAGCATCCTCTACAATGTTGACTTCCACAACTACTAGCACTTCTTCATCATCAGACGACTCAACAATGATAAGTTTGCGCTTACCTTTGCCTTGTTGTACGTTTTGGGCTTTGATTTTCCTTCTGGCGGCAGCAATCTTAGTGGCCAATTTCTTGATGATGCCTTTCGATAAAGCATATTCAGGGTTGTCAGGTTCGACATCACCCGTCGGTACCTAAGTTGGGGCGACACTTGCTGGAGCTGGAGTGGTTGCTTGTTGTTGTGGTTGTGGTTTTGTCGGCTGTGGATCGACTCTGGTTGGACGCTTGATGGTGATTTGTACCCGACCAGTGGGCTCAACCGGGGTGTCCTCCGACACAAATGTACTTATGTAGAGGTTGAGCTCATAGTCTTCCTCTTTCTCCTGGTCGGTGAGTGGCTCCTTTATTGAAAAGTCGACCTGTTTGGCTGCCTCGGGCACTGGTGTTTTGGTCTTCGCCTGGCATGTCAACTCTCGGAATATTTGATCGGTAGTCGGGTAGTAATCGAGGGCGGTGGCCTTGGGGTCTTCGCCCTGCATATACCAGACCGTTGTATGGTCAATATCCAACTGTATGTGAGACTTCCCTGGTAGATTGCGTCGGATGTTCTGAGGCACCTGCCATCTGGTTGTGCGAAGCTTTAACTGTTGGAACCAGTTTTCCAGAAAGATTTTCCCTTGCGCCAGCTCATGCAGGGTTCCTTTCTGGGAGAAGGGTTTGAACCTGTTCATGTGAAACTTTGTCGGTTCCCAGAAGACTGGACTTCCTTCCAGACAGATGTGGTACATAACGATCCAAAGGATTAGGGAGGGGAACTTGATGATTCCTCTCATCTCTTGGCATCGTTCGCAGACGGTTTTGATCATGTCAGCGACATAATCTCCCCATCTGTAGATTCGACCGTCGATGGCAATTGTGTCGATGTCCTCCAGCATTTCCAATTTGAGGTTGCTACTTCGACCTGCTAAGGTAAGTGTGATGGCGATGATTTTGGCCACAATCTGTGGCGTTCGAGTTGCAATCTTCCTGATCATCAATCCTTTGGAATTTTTCCCGGACGGTGATGTCGTAAGTTCTTGGACCAAGCCTTCCTTGATTTCGATTGGTACAGGGTCCCCTTGGTTAGACATGCTAGTTAGCTTGGAGATGATATCTCCGGTAATGTCGACCAGTCAGTCGAAGTAGAACCAACCGTTGTGGTATCGAGTGATGATAAATTTTACGACAACTTCTTTTGTCCCACCAAAGCTTGCCATCAGGGGTGCATTCGGATAGTTGAATATGGTGCTCCATCAGAATTTTTTGGCCGCTTGGGTCATCTTCTTGTCGATGAAGGCCCACTCTTGTATCTCGGCCCAGAGTTTCTGCCATTGGCCCTCCTGTACTTTGGCATTTTTGATATGCTTTAGTCTGCGGATCAAGGGTGTATCCTCAGCCTATAGCTATTTTGCCTTGGTCACTACTCTGGTCTGCTTGGGGGCCATTATGTATTTTTGGTCGAGTTTACTATAGGTTTCTGGGTTCTTAGTCAACTGAATGTGCGAGTGCTCTGTATGTAAAGGGTGTGGTGAATGAACCTTCGACGGTCCTGTATTTATAGGCGATGGTGTGACTGCATGTGGAAATGGATGTATTAATGGCGGACGTGACACTCCAGCTGTAATAATTGAGTGCGAACTAATGGTGTCTTTCCTTTGGCGCTCGAGGTCATAAATGTGCGATGGGACTTTCGAGGTCGTCGGCCGGTGTCGGTGCTGAGAATGGTCAACTGGAATAGTTGATGAAGATGGTCTAAAGTGATGATGTTAGTTGTCAAAGTAGTGAGTTCCTGTCATGTTTTGTTGTGTTGGGTGTATTATTTTGTTTTTGGACTTTTTAGCTTTTTATGGGTTTTGATTGATGGTTAAGGTCGTTATATGAATTTTTGTTTTTTGTAATGTTTGATTCGGGCTCCATTAACAATATTCCGGAATACTAGGCCCTGCAATGTTTTTAGTCGGACTGAACCAGTGGGGTGTATCTCTTCGACAAGGTAAGGTCCCATCCATTCTGTGTGGAGTTTCTTGGGTTTTCCTTTGACTCGACTATTATAAAGTAAGGCAAGGTCTCCGACCGACAGGTTTTTGTTTTTGATGTTGCGGTTGTGCCATGCTTTCTACTATTGCTTATGAATCTCTTGGTGTTGTATCACTATGAGTCTGTGTTCTTTCAGCTTGCTGAGTTGAAAGAGTCAGTCCTTTCTTGCATGTTCGACATCGACATGTAGTAGTTGTGCAATAATAGGTGTCTGCTATCGGAAATGTAGGGGAACGACTGCTTCTTGCCCATAGACTAGTCGAAAGGGGGTTTGGTCGGTCGACCGTTTATAGGCTATCCTATATGCCCAGAGGACCGCAGGGATTTTCTCGTCCCAATCGTCTTTGTCGGTACTGCATATTTTGGTTAACCCTTTTGTCAATTTTTTATTGAAAGCTTCAATCGTGCCATTCGACTGAGGGTGATACACTGTACTTCGTCGGTGGTCGATGTGGAATTGGTCGATAAAATTTTTGATAGTTTTGTTGATAAAGTGTGTCCCTTGGTCACTGATCAGTGTGAGTGGACATCTGAATCTAGTGATGATGTTCTCGTAGATGAACTTAGCGGCTACCTCCCTCGAACATGTATCGACGGGTTCAGCTTCTGCCCATTTAGTGACATATTCTACTGCAGTGATAATATATCGCGCACCTGATCATTTGGCTGGGATAGGGAATGCTCCTATGAAGTCTATAGCCCATATTTCAAATGTGAGACTAGGGTTTACAGATATCAAGGGCATTTCTGTGCTCGACAGAGGTCGACCAAGCCGTTGACATCTGTCACATCGACTAACAAAGTTTTTGCAATCTCTATGGATCGTCGGCCACCATAATCCTGACTGTTGGATTTTCTTTGCAATTGTGTCTACTTAGAAATGTCGTCCTGCAGGTCCATAGTGTGCTTCATGCATGATTTGGTCTCTCTCATGGTCGATTACACACCTTTTGAGAATGTCATCTATCCCCATTTTGTACATAAATCCATTGACAAGGCTGTAAGGTGCAGCCTTCATAGCTAAGATTTGTTTTTTCTTAGTGTTCAGACCTTATGGTGCCTGACCTATCTCTAAGAACTGAGTTATTTCTTCGAGTTCTGCTGGCACTGCTTCTATGCAAAATAAGTGTGCATCCGGCAAGTCGTCGTCGACTCCGGTCGGTTCCTCTCCTGTGTCTATGCGGGATAGGTGGTCGGGCCTGACATTTAACTTTCCTAGTCGAACCATGACTTCAAACTCAAATTCTTGAAAAAGAAGTAGCCAGCGACATATTCTCCCATGATGAAGGGGTTTATTGACGAGGTATTTCAAGGCTTGATGATCAGTATAAAATCTCAAGGGGTTGGGCAAGAGGTAATTTCAATACTTTTGAAGGGAAAAGACCATACCTAGGGCTTCCCTTTCGGTGGTCGAATAGTTCCTTTCAACCTTATTTAATTTTTGACTGTTGTAAACTATAGGGTAATCCATCCCGTCATCCCCTGGTTGAGTCAGGATTGCTCTGATTACAATTCCTGATGCATCAATATGCACATGAAATTTGGTCGACCAGTTTGGGAATTTGAGTATGGGAGCTTCGACCAGTTTTCTTTTCAGTTTGTCGAAGGAGATTTGGCATTCCTCTATCCACTTAAACTCTTGATCTCCCTTTAGTAGTTCTTCTAGAGGATAGGTCATATCTGAATAGTGTCTTATGAACTTTCTATAATATCCTGTATGGCCGAGTAATACCTGAACTTGTTTAGGGTTTATTGGTGGTTTCAGGTCAAGGATGATTTTAATCTTGGCAAAGTCGACCTTGATACCATCTTTACAGAAAATATGTCCTAAGAGGATGCCTATGGCAGTCATAAAGATACATTTCTTAATGTTTAGGGAGAGTTGAATCTGTCGACATCTCTCCAGCATGAGTCGGAGCCATTTGCAGTGATCTTTTAAGGTGGAGTATATAGTCCAGTCGTCGAAGTATACTGCCATGGTCTTATATATGTATTCTTGGAAAGTCTTGACAACAATTCAGGAAAACACTGCAGGTGCATTCTTTAACCCAAAAGGCATAACTCTGTAAGCAAAGGAACCAAATTCACAGACAAATGTTGTCTTCTTTTGATCTTCTTTTGCTATGGGTACTTGGTTATAGCCTGAGAAGCCATCTGTAAATGAATAACATTCATGGCCTGCAACTTCATTTAAGATTTCATCAGCATAGGGGGTGGGGAATAGATTTGTCAATGTTACTTTGTTAAGCTCCCTAAAGTCAACACAAATTATTAACCTTGTCGGGTCATGTTTCTTGGGCTGTACGACCATGGGACTTTCCCATTTAGACTGGTCGATAGGGTAAATCATCCCTGCTGCTAACATGTTGTCGATTTCCTTTTTAACTATCTCCTTGTACTTGTGAGCTAGTTTATCAGGTCATTTCTTGACACGTCGGACATCAGGTTTAGTATCAATTTTCATTTCTCCCATTTCCTGTACTAACCCTTTTAAGTCTTTATAGTCCCTTGCAAAGACATCTTGGAATTCTCTAAGTAAGATCACTATTTCGGTGGTCTGTTGTTTGTTCCAGTACTCACCAATCTTGGCTATTTTTGGTCAGTCGTCATTTGAAATGTCGACCTCTTTATTTTTCACTTTGGCATCTAGCCACTTTGGTGCTTTAGCTTCGTTGATCGGCCGACTTCCCTCTTTGAATTGTGAGAATGTAGCAGGAAATTCGGCTGCAGTCATTCTGTCAAGATCTGGTTTGTCGGTGGTCTCGACTTTCAGGATTGAATGGATAGGTTTTTTTGTTTCAATATGGTTGGCTTTCCATATGAAACTCTTTCCTTCTATGTGTTCATTTTCTAAGTGTAAACGGGTCGCCTCTGGTCTGGATTCGATTTGTATATTGTTACAATCCTTGATCTGTCAGTGGTTCTGGGAGGGTTGTTTCTCGGTCGGTTGGAGAAATTGTTTGATTTGCTGTGCTGTCTCGGACAGTTTTTCATTTTGAGCTATGAACTAGAATTATTTGATAAAATTTTCCTTGAGTTCATGCCAAAAAACGGTTTCTCCTCTAGCTTCCTCCATCTTATACCATTTATTGGGTAAGTCGTCTAGGGTTGAAGGGAACAAATGTGGCCAAGCTCTCTCATCTTTATATCCAAGTCTTCTCCACTCCTTTTCACAAGTCTTGAAATGCTCTTATGGGTTTTCTCCTTGGGTAAAAGTAGGGATCTAGGCTTGTTGGACTAACTTCTTTCCACCAAACCGTTCGACAAAGAATGTCGAAGCAGTTGTCCAGCTCTGTAGTTTTGTCTGATGGGTATCCCACCATCTAGCTGCTTGACCTGTAAACATTTCGACTAAACTTTGGAGTTGGCCATGTTCTCCAATATTTTTAGATACTTTTTCGACGTGTAGGACTGGGGATTCCTTCTCCTTATACCTGGGTAGTTGTGTAGTGTTTAAATGAGTTGGTTGTAAGGTAGGTCATTCCCTGACTTTCTTTTCAAATATTTTGGGGATAGCTGATATTATGAAGCATTGTCGGGTGGGTTTTTTCTGTACTTTTTGTATAGTCTAGCACCCTCTTGCTCGTGTTTCGTAATTTTCCATCTCCCGATCGTATATTTCAGCATCTGAGTTATAACCAATTGAGTCTTGGTTACCTAAGTTAAGCTCTCCATAGATGTTTGGTTCGGTATAGTCTGTATTGTTGTTAATCTGGTAAAGTTGTCTGACATAGAATTCCTCATCAATCGGTTCAGTCCAAGGTTCTCCTTGGGATGGATGAATGGGTACAATGAATTTTTGACCATTTACTTTTAGCTTGATGCATTCATTGTCTAATGATATGGATGCTTTCATTTGTCTTCCCCAAGGTCGACCGACTAGCACTGGGAAGAAATTAGAACCTTATTTTGGGTCGATAATTTCAAAATCAACCTTGGTCGAGATTCTTGTGATGGTCGTGTCGAGATTTTTCCAAACCTCGATCGGTTCAATGAGGCATTGGTCGACGAGTTTTAGGTAAATGCCTGACTCGTAGAGTTGAGGTCTTCCCATCTTTTCCCATGTATCCCGGGTCATGATATTGACTTGGGACCCAAAGTTGAGTACTACTTGTCGGACGTGGTAACCTTCGATTTCCAGGTCGACAAGTGGGTCGATGTCATTTTCGGATTTTTGGTTCAAGCTGCAAATGTTCTTAGTCTTTTTTCGAAGGTTGCTTCTTTTTATGTCATGTAATAAATCAATGAATTGAGCTATGGATTTGTCGGTTTGAGCAAGTTGGATTAATTGATGTATTGTGTCAGGTCGACTAGTGTCTTCACTTAGGGAAATGTCATGAAATATGTGGGTGGCTTCTTGATATGTTTGTTTTTCCTTCATAGGATCAGGGTACCCATTTGTGTCTTTGATCTTAGTAATTTGAGGGTTATCAGGCCCTGTTTTTGTGCCTTTTCAAGTGACAATATGTAAATTTTTAGTAGTTATTACATCATGCTTTTGTACACAAGACAAGACATTAACATTTTTTTTCGTATTGATTTTTTCTAACATAGTAGGACAATCCTCAAACGAGTGATCGCCTACTCCACAGTGTGTACAGAATTTAAGATTAGTTCTGTCCTTGTATGGATAGTCTGCATATCGGTGACCCTCTTTGTAGCATGTGAAGCACTGGGTTGGTTGACGTGTTCGTATGTCGTGATTCCCAGGGAATCAACCTCTTCCTCCATAATCCTGACGTTGGTTATCATAGTGGCACTCATATCGTCGGCCATCGTATCTTTGTTCGTTCTGGTTGTTTGTATTGTTTTGCTTGTTGTTTTGCTCTACTACATTCGTTTGGTAGACCACCTGATAGTTCTGTCAATTCTTCAGTTTTAACTAACAGTCAACGGTGTTATGGCTCTTGGTCTCACAGATGGCGCACCAAGAAGCCTTTCCATTCTTCATGTTAAATGGACAATATTTTGTAGAGTGATCTCCGTGTTCCTGGAAAATGTCTCAAAATGATTTGGTTTGTACAAAGCGAACGTCTTGTTGACTATACTCTTGTCGACAGTTATCTTTCGAGTGACCAGCCGTTGAGCATTTAGTACACCAGATTTCCTGATTCTTGAGGGTGAGTTCTTTCAAAGAATTCTGCATGTTCTCAAGCTGTTCCTCTAATATGTGGTTTGTGGGGTAAGCAGGTATGTCTTCGTCCATCTCCACCTGAAGAGATTTTGTGAGCGCGTCTTCATATGTTTTGAACATCTTCAGACTGATGTGTCGGCGTACTTTCTGCGATAATCCTACAAGGAACCATTGAATTAGTAACTGTTCATCAATAACGTAATCTAGCTGGCTTAGTAGGTCACTCCAATGTTTATCGTAGTCGCGGACTGTCTCCCCTGGCTTTTGCTATGTCGTTTTGAGATTTTTGGTGGCCAGGTGCTTAGCGTTTGGGGTTTTGAAAAATGACAAGAATTGCGCCTTAATCTCAGCTTTTGTTGCTCAGGTTTTCCTTTCCGAAAAGGTCATGTACCATGTCAAGGCCGTTTTCCTTAAGGCTCCGGCGAACTGTGCCATTTTTCGGTCTTCATCTGTTACCTGGTTTGCTTCCCAGGTCGACTCACAGATGAACCAATGTCATCTAGGGTCTTCATCTCCCTCATAGAGAGGAATGTGAGCCGATCCATGACCCATGTCTGAATCACTATCACTACTCTCAGAAGTTGACGGAGGTTGTTTGTTCTGGTTATTTGTATTGTTTTGCTCATTGTTTTACGCTACTGCATTCGTTTGGTAGACCGCCTGATAGTTCTATCGATTCTTCAGGTTTAACTGATAGTCGACGGTGTTATGGCTCTTCGTCTCACATATGGCGCACCAGGAAGCCTTTCCATTCTTCATGTTAAATGGACAATCTTTTGTAGAGTGATCTCCGTGTTCCTGGAAAATGTCGCAAAATGATTTGGTTTGTACAAAGCGGACGTCTTGTCGACTATACTCTTGTCGACAGTTATCTTTCGAGTGACCAGCCGTTGAGCATTTAGTACACCAGATTTCCTGATTCTTGAGGGTGAGTTCTTTCAAATACTTCTACATGTTCTCAAGCTGTTCCTCTAATATGTGGTTTGTGGGGTAAGCAGGTATGTCTTTGTCCATCTCCACCTGAAGAGCTTTTGTGAGCGCGTCTTCATATGTTTTGAACGTCTCCAGACTGATGTGTCAGCGTACTTTCTACGATAATCCTGCAAGGAACCATTGAATTAGTAACTGTTCATCAATAACGTAATCTAGCTAGCTTAGTAGGTCACTCCAACGTTTATCGTAGTCGTGGACTGTCTCCCCTGGCTTTTGTTATGCCGTTTTGAGCTTTTAGGTGGCCAGGTGCTTAGCGTTTGGGGTTTTGAAAAATGACAAGAATTGCACCTTAATCTCATCTTTTTTTGCTCAGGTTTTCCTTCCTGAAAAGGTCATGTACCATGTCAAGGCCCTTTTCCTTAAGGCTCCGACGAACTGTGCCATTTTTCGGTCTTCATCTGTTACCTAGTTTGCTTCCCAGGTCGACTCATAGATGAACCAATTTCGTCTGGGGTCTTCATCTCCCTCGTAGAGAGGAATGTGAGCCGATCCGTTACCCATGTCTGAATCACTTTCACTACTCTCAGAAGTTGATGGAGGTTGTTTGTTTTGGTTGTTTGTATTGTTTTGCTCGTTGTTTTGCGCTACTACATTCGTTTGGTATACCACCTGATAGTTCTGTCAATTCTTCAGGTTTAATTGACAGTCGACGGTGTTATGGCTCTTGGTCTCACAGATGGCGCACCAGGAAGCCTTTCCATTCTTCATGTTAAATGGAAAATCTTTTGTAGAGTGATCTCCATGTTCCTGGAAAATGTCACAAAATGATTTGGTTTGTACAAAATGAACATCTTGTCGAATATACTCTTGTCGACAGTTATCTTTCGAGTGACCAGCCGTTGGGCATTTAGCACACCAGATTTCCTGATTCTTGAGGGTGAGTTCTTTCAAAGACTTCTGCATGTTCTCAAGTTGTTCCTCTAATCTGTGGTTTGTGGGGTAAGCAGGTATGTCTTCGTCCATCTCCACCTGAAGAGATTTTGTGAGCGTGTCTTCATATGTTTTGAACGTCTCCAGACTGATGTGTCGGCATACTTTCTATGATAATCCTGCAAGGAACCATTGAATTATTAAATGTTCATCAATAACGTAATATAGCTGGCTTAGTAGGTCACTCCAATGTTTATCGTAGTCACGGACTGTCTCCCCTGGCTTTTGCTATGTCGTTTTGAGCTTTTTGGTGGCCAGGTGCTTAGCATTTGGGGTTTTGAAAAATGACAAGAATTGCGCCTTAATCTCAGCTTTTGTTGCTCAGGTTTTCCTTTTCGAAAAGGTCATGTACCATGTCAAGGCCCTTTTCCTTAAGTCTCTGGTGAACTGTGCCATTTGTCGGTCTTCATCTGTTACCTGGTTTGCTTCCCAAGTTGACTCACAGATGAACTAATGTCATCTGGGGTCTTCATCTCCCTCGTAGAGAGGAATGTGAGCCGATCCGTGAACCATGTCTGAATCACTTTCACTACTCTCAGAAGTTGACGGAGGTGGGGGTGGGGGTGGTGGTGAAAGTGGTGGGGTTATTAATGTAGTTGTTCCTGCAGATTTCTGGTCGACGGAACTTAAGCTTCTGTCAGTCGTCGAGTCGTCGTCGACTTGCAATCGGTTGATGTCGACTTCTGCTGTCGATGGTCCACTGCAACTTTGTGTTCGCAGGTCTGCTTGTTCGATTTCTTCTAAATCTATAGTTGGCGGGGGGGTGCTCCTTCATGTGTCGGTAAGAGCAAGTGGATACTTCGGAGGGAGGGTGCCGCTTGAAATGTTACCCAGTTTTCTTCCAGCGGTCGAAGTCTAATAAGGTGTCGACCCATATACATTTCATCACCTAGTCGGCTCCATATACTGAAGTCACTAGCTCGTATTCGGAGGTCATCTTCGAAAATAGTATGTATTCTAGTATGCAGATTTGTTGGGGAAAGGGTTATCCCATCATTAGGAGTGGTTATTTGGAGAGCTTCTGGCTGCTCTATCCACACTTCTTCCTCCTTAGGGGATACCTCTTGCTCTACTCCCTCTTCCTGTCGGTCATGACCCAACTCTGGTGGATCTTCTTCACGGTCGTTCTCCCTAGGGTTTTGTCCACTATGCAGCCTTGCGGCTCTTTCACGTCTTGCTTCCCTTCTCTGTTTTCTTTCGTCCCTTTCTTGTTTTTGAATGTCCGACATACTTTCATACAATACTATTTTCTTGAGGTCCTTTTTGGTGGAATTTTCATTACTGGTGACGGTTATCAGGTTTAGGATGACTATGATCCACTATACTCTACCTCCGACACATGACCATCTACCCCTCCGTAGCCTACCCGGCGCTTTTAGAAAGCCCGGATAGTTCAATTTATTTGCTCAGGAAGTATTCCCACTCCCTTTCTGCAATGAATTTCTCCCACTTCCTTTGCTTCTGTGCCCAGTTAGTGTTTGATGGCTATGCGCACAGTTGTGGACGAGGTTCAACGATGTGTCCTACTCCTTTCTCGATCAAGAATTTGAACAGCAAGGTCGGTAGGGAACACAAAAATTGTTTGGTGAAATATGTGTAAAATTTCTCTTTGACAGTTTCCACTGAAGTTCTGTCTTCGACTACTTGTTCCTCACAGAAGTCATCGACGATTTTCTCAAACCACTGCGACAGATTTGTTCGGCCTCCTCGGATCAGTTTTTCCAACAATTATTGTTCTTTAGTTTCATCTGGATTTCTCGTCCAGAATTTGCTTCAAGATTTGGGGCACCGATTCGACAAACTTTTTATGCGTCTCTGTAATAAAATCATTATTTTTCCTCAGTGACTGTTAATCTGTTCCTTCGTGCGTAATTTTGCAAGTAGTTCACAATTTTACGTTCCCACCAGTCCTTAATCTCTTGCTCTGGTATCATATGTAAGCATATATTTCAAACATGTACTACCGGAAATGGAACCAATGTTGTAATCTCACAGATCACATAAGGTTACCAATAATACATACTAAAACATATATAAATATAGAGCAGAGACAAGAGACAAGACAGGTAAGATAAACAGATTATATTATTCCAATGAGTTCATACAAGGCAGAGAACTGAACTGAGTTCTCGTTTTGCTCAACAGCATAATATATACAATTTACAAACAGTTACAAAATAACTACCTGTTGGTTCGTTGAACCGACACAACTTTTAGTTAGAGGACCTAATCTTCTAGTTTAGTCGGCCGATCGACTTAGTCGGCTGATCAACTAAGTCGGCTCATCGACTTAGTCGGTTGATCGACTAAGTCGGCCCATCGACTTAGTCAGGTGATCGACTAAGTCGGTCTTCTTTCAAGTTGACTTTGTCGACTTGCTCCTTTCTACACACTGTTGCCGCCTTTTCACACACCTGGATCACGTGGCAGAAATCTTCAAGCCACTCGGTGTGTCCTTGGGGGCAAGTCTCGAGTCAAGGCTGTCACCT
>LPNX011037354.1:0-44204 GCA_001517045.1 Pseudotsuga menziesii | reverse complement strand
TGCTCTAGTGTCACCTTCATCTAATTCAAAATCAAGAGAACTTTGTGATCACATTCTTGATGCATTGCTTGTGGGTCTAGAGAAGGCATTCCTGTCATTTGGTGTTCCTACTGCGAAAGCATACTTCATTTTTGAAGTTCAGTTGGCAAATGGTGAGTCCACAATAAAGCCTATTATCAAGAGGGCAATTGATATGGTGGTCAAGTTGTCTGCCGATGAAACCCATCTGGAGAGTTTGAAGTTTGTCTTGGGTTTTCTAGTTTCTGCACTGGGTTTGTATGGTGCTAACAAGCATGTTTCTGAAAAATTAACAGAGAAGCCTTGGTCAAACACTAGTTCTAACAATGATTCTGCTAGTTGTAAGTTGAAGCCTAGTGTTCCTAGAAAGAACTTGGAGGCTTTGGTTAATCCAATCAATCAGGGAGTCCATTCTAGTGCGATTGAGTGTGATGCCACATCAGCATATGATGATGAGGATGATGGCACATCTGATGGAGAACTGGCTAGTATGGATAAAGAAGACGATGATGAGAGTAACAGTGAACGGTCACTTGCATCAAAAGTTTGTACATTCGCCACTAGATGTTGATCTGTATGCATGGACTCCTTGGGTTTTATTATACTGCAAGATTTTATTTTGAATGAATGAAACCAATGAACCCTGAATTTCAACATTCCAGTTGGGGGATTGTAGAAGGATTGGTTTCTGTACGATGCTGAAAGCATAGAATTTCAGGACATTTTGGTTGAGGTGGAATTGTTGTAAGGTGGTTACTGTGTCAGTGATAGTATAGTTCGTCTTCATGATGAGAATATATATGTACCTGGGATTTAAAGGAGAGTCTCATGTCTTATCCGTACTGACTTCCTCATGTGAAAACAAAACTACCAGCAGATGGAAGGGTTGGAGAAAGCCAGATTTAGAGGAGAATAAGACTGTAGAAACTCCTGTTTTCTGCACACATCTCATTTCAGAGCAGTAGTCAAAGCAGAAAAAGATGTGGAGAGTCATATGAAAGCTCTATGGACAACATACTTCTTAGTTTTATATGATAACTACAAAGAAAGGATGCACATGTTTAAGATGGATCAGTGAAGCTTATGACAGATGCTGAACCTACCAAGGATCTAATGGCAAAAGAAACATGCTGCCAATATTAGATTAATTTTTGCATCTGATGGACCTTCTCACTTGAAGCCTATTCTTATGACAGGAAAAGCTTTTCCAGTATTGCCACTGAGGCTGTTGAGTGACTTCATGTCTGTTGAAAGCATGCTGGTTTCCAATGTTTCAGTTTCAGATGTTACAACTATAAATAAATAAACAAGTTACTGATCTAATTGCCATATTATTTGATTTTGGGTAATGCAGCTGAACTCCATCTGAATGACATGTTTTCTAAGGTCTTGTCAGACTTTGGGTCATTCGAAATGGGTGCATTCTATTGGTTACATTTGTCAGATCAAGTACAAAAGCAAATTCTGTTTGCATCATCTATCTTTTTGACAAATGTGAGGTCTTAAGTCGGAACCAGGCATACAAGATATAATATCGTTGCTTGTGCATAGTTTCTTTCACAAGAACCTACTTACATTACTGTGAGGGATTCAAATGCAATTATCATTTCCTAAAAAAATACCTCCAAACCCAATATTACATGAAGATTGCCTTTCCTCCACCTACTATTCATGCAATCAGGGGAAGTGCATACAATTCTATATCCTATATTTTGTTTTTCTTTTGCATATAATTGAGGAAGTTACAGACACATTGATTGGAGATAGCAGAGAATTATTTTTAAGGTTAACCTAGGTTATTCTAGAAAAACCATAAAACAAGCAGCATCCCTCTTGGAATACTTTGATTGTGACCTAATAGCCTAGTGACGGCCAATAACACTGACAATAGTTAGATACATCAATTGATGAATGGGATCTGGTTAGTTCTTACTGGATATTGTATGGCTTCAGCTCTAGTCCCAATAAATCCACCTAGAAGTGTAAGAGGCACAGAGATGCAGAACTAGAGGGACAAAAGGATGAAGAAAAGGGAAATGGGGATAGCTCCTGTGCTATGACTGCCCCACAAAATAAAGTTCAATATGGTAAGGATTAAAAACACCATCCCAGGGAAGAATTGAACCCGGAATCCTCATACTCATCGACCAACACCTTAAATTTTAGGTGATTTATTATGTAGTAGTTCTTATCTTGTCATAACCACCCATGGGAAACCCCATCCATTTAATCACTATGTCATTCTATTGAGTGTATCTCATGACTGGGAGATTGTCAAGAATCAGATTGACTTGGTAAAGATCATCAATCCTTTGCTTCAAGACCTTTACTTGCTATTCATTTAAGGGCTTAGTAGTGCAAAGATAAATAGACTCGTTCATATTCATATGAAATATATAAGGGGAGGACTCGATCTGGTCACGGTCACCCATGAGAAGCTCACACAAATTCTCTCCACTTTTTTGGGGCCCTTTGGAAGATTGACAGTAGGGTAGACTGTAATAGCTAAAGGGTAGCTCAGTCTCTATTGATGTCAGAGAGTTCACCTTCACAGTCAATTCTCCACCTTTAGGGTATGTGTGCAAATAGATTCCAGGAAAATAAAACCCATTACAGACATTAGCAAATGACAAAATAACAATAAACAAGACGCTAGCTATACTCATCTGTATGGATCTGCCCACCATCGAAAAACCCATTTGGCCCTGGGTCGATTTTGGATTCGCCCCCAACCCTGAATAAAATACCCTTGAAGATACTCGATCCAGGATCTTGGAAGCCAGCTTTTCACAAAGTGTAACAAAAACTACACGCCAACCTCGATCTGCAGCAGAAAAAGTCGATCGAAATTCTGAAATAAAGAATTTCGCCCTTCCCCAACAAGACTATTGGAAATGAAGTAGAGATTGGCACCATAATGTGATGCAATTTTGGTGGTTGGTTCATCCTTCAACTATAGTTTTCAGTCATGAAAACTTGAAAGTGACTAAAAGTGTGTTTTATTAGGGTTATCCTATCCATTGATAAAGTTATGGATAATGTTTATGTTGGGAAATAAGAACTATATAAATTATGGGAGAACCTTGTATACACAAGTACAATCTTTGTATGAATTGCAATATGATCATGCATTTGAATATATAGATTATACTAATTCATTTATTTGTTTTTCTTTGTATTTTTTTAACTTTTGTCTAGTTGTAGCATTGTTTGAATTTTTATCGTCATCAATTTCTTTCTTACATCCATTGAGGACAATAAAGCTCGCTCCCTTTCTTGGTGACTTTTGAGATTCGGATTCATGTCTCCTCTTTCTTGATTCAATTAGACTTTTGTGCAAGGAAATCAATGGGAGGGGAGATGGTTCCTGAGATGTGGCAATAATAATGACTCATCCACTACCCTCTAGCACTAATGGAGTTACAATTTTTGAAGGTGTAGGCTCAAGATCGTAAGAAGGCTTTGTTGGATTTACCCAATGGTGTTTTAGTTGTAGGTAAAAGAGGGATTCTAAGCTTTCCTTTTGGTGTTGAAGATGATTTTTTACCACCACATATGACCATGCTCAAAGAAATGTATTCATTAAAAAGCAACAAGTTTGTAGTCCAACTATAATGGTCACATGCAAACACAATGTGGTCAAGAAGACTATGCTCAAATATGCATAAATGCAAACCTTGCATATGAAATGGAAGTATAATGAATAGTTTTCGAAGCCATGGAGATGAAAGTGCCTACATAATTGTCAATAATGGTAAACGTTGTTAATGGCCAAACTTCTTAAGGAAGACTGAGCAATATGACTCATAGTGGAATGTATGGGAAATTCATATCAAGGTAGAAATTTATGGGAAATTCATGTGTGCATTATATGACTTATTCTGATTTTCCACTCACTCAAGGCGCCGTCTCTTAAGCGACGCTTATGAGGCTATCCGTCGCTTAAGCAATTCTTATGAGGACTAGCCATCGCTTAAGCGACGCTTATGGCCACATTTTCAAAAAAAAAAAATCTTTGTGATTTTTGGTAGGTTTAAAAAAGGAAATCCACGCGCCGTTGGATTTTGGATCAAAATGTAGTAGTGATTCATGTCCATTCTTGGGTAGGGAATTAACCATTCCAGCATTCATAATTTACTTTAAGCAAATACACACATTTCATTTCAATCATACATGCATTAAACAATCCTTTGTTTTCACAATGCATAAATGTATATGTATATATATATAATCAAAAGGCAAGAGAGAGCAATAAGAGTTTTTCCCCTCTTTATTTTGTTCCATCCTAGAACCCACACCATCACTGTGGATTTTCATGCTCTTAGCCTCTTTCACCTCACCGTGAATGTTGGACCAATCCTTCTTGGTCATGACACTTAGTGTCTTTGGTCTATTCCAGACCTCTAAACCATGGAGTCTCTCCACATGGTTTGTCTCAGCTGCTAGGACTCCCCCGTCTTACTAGCACCCTTTTCATTACCTCTCAACCCGAGCTTTCCAAAATAGTCACATGTCCACATGCATCTCTAGGATGCTCTCATAGTCCTCGCTTCCAGCGACACCTATATCCAAACATTGAATGAATTCACATGTTTAGTTTATTCTCATCGGTTTTATCTCTAGAACAAGAGCTTAAAACATCCTAACCAAATCATATACACATGTATATTCATAACCAAAATAATCCAATACTTATCTGTATTGTGCATTTCCTTGTTCATCCATAGGATCCTGCTTCACTTTGCAAGCCTTGGGATCACCTATGGACTTAGATGTTAGGTCAGCACACCGGCTGCTCCACAACATCAAATTTGTTTTAAATGTCCATCCAGTACATCCTTATGTCGACTGGGCTTGGAACTTTATCATGACCGTTTTCCAGGTCGAGGATCTACTATGGATCCTCAGGCATATCACAGCCCATCATACACTTATATCAACAATAACACATACACTTATACCAACCATACACTTATACCACCATACACTTATACCAACAATACGCTTATACCAACATACACTTATACCAACATACACTTATACCAACCATTTACCTTTACCTTTACCTTTAGCCTATTAACACAAGCAACACAAGCAATACAAGTGAACTCATCAGCGTTATTTCTCTAAAAACTATAATCACATTTCATATCATTCACTATCAAGTATTGAGACACCAGGAGTGCGTCCACTCCCTAGAGTGTAATCAATATTGAAAACCCTTTCATGATCCAACATCGGAAAAGTGTGCACCCATTCCCGGTGTGTGCCATGCAGGCCCTAGGCATACTCAAGCAATCGGTCATAATGGATATTAAATAAAAACATGTTCTGCATATGGAATTTAATAATTAAACATGCATATTCTTAGCAAGGGTCACAGAACACTTATCCATTTGTTGTCGCAGTATGCCTTTGTTAAGGAGGAATGGAGGCTCCTTTCCTGAGTTAACAGTCCCTCAGTTAGCCACCCCAATCTCCTTTTTTATATTTCACATTCAAACATGTCTTACCGACAT
Source organism: Pseudotsuga menziesii (assembly GCA_001517045.1). Lineage (NCBI taxonomy): Eukaryota > Viridiplantae > Streptophyta > Pinopsida > Pinales > Pinaceae > Pseudotsuga > Pseudotsuga menziesii. The sequence goes on along the minus strand of LPNX011037354.1, from coordinate 38,667 downwards.
AACCCATACCATCTCACTCATGTTATTTACCAAAAATGCAATGCAGATGATACATTTCAAAATGTCTAATGGCGTTTCACCTGAAACCCATTTTCAATGGAAAACCTTCCCATGATGTTTGGCTCTTGCAGGTCATCACACATGATCTTCCTGCAGTGTGTACCCCTGACACATTCATCAAATAGCCAAACAGTCAATCATTACCTAATACTACAATCCAAATTGATTGTTCCATAACCAAGCAATGACATTAGAAATCAAATTCATTAGGAATTTGCAATTCTATCTACTATAGAAATTGACTTGTTCAATTGTGGGTTTCTTGTAAGTAGCACTACTATGCCCATTACAATTTTATGCTTACTATCATAACATGAATACCCACTTACCATGCATCCCTCCTGACACAATCTTACACAAGCCAACAATGATTAGTAGTCGTCAGCAATTCCTTTAAATTCGAAATTCACAATTCAAATTTAACAATCCAACTATTATGCACATCAACTATTTTCACAACCATGAGACTCTTCTTATAAAGTTTGGCTCTTTTTACATGGTAGATTTTGGCATTGGTCAGGGTATTACCTCTCACTGCCATGCTTGAAATAATCTACCTGAAACCTGAGTTTCAATCAAACAAACACAATCTTGTGCAAGCCAAATAGTGGCTAGTAGTTGTCAGGAATTTCTTAAATCTGAAATTCACAATTCGAATTTTTTTTTAACAACCTATTATGCATACCATATGGTAAATTCTGGTAGTGGTCAGGGTCTTACCTCTCACTTCCATGCCCGAAATAATCTACCTGAAACCTGAGTTTCAATCAACCAAACACTTGGTAAGTCTGGATGCATATAACCTTTTCATTGCTACAACCATCACTGAAGCATTTTTAGAATATAACATTCAAATACTTCCAGCTGTTAGTCACATCAATATTACCAAAACTCATTTACTTCATGAAATCATTATCGTATTAACATTTGCAAGGCATAGTCACATCATTCATGCAATTAAATGAAATGTTTAGATACTCCTTACTTCACAAGCGTATCATTCATACAACCTTGCTCTTCAATAGAGCATTTCTAGCAGCCAACTGATCATGACTATCCTGCATTCATAACAACCTCAAAAATGAATCTTGAATTATCATCAATTCACCATTTCAGTCATTAGTTAGTCCGCATATCACATGCATTCATCTCAATGCATTCATGCAATACATCACAACATTGCACCTACACTTATGCAATCAGTCATTCACACCCTTCATAGGCATACATCCATTACGTAACTACAAGGTTCATAAAATCTTTCCAATGCCTATCCATTCATGCTATCTTGCATTCAATATACTGTGCATGGCCTAACCATGACTAATTCATATAGGATGCATTATTATAATCAATATCATCAACATATATAGGCATGACACCTTTTTATATTCCAGCATCCACATGGTATGAGGTCTCTTACCTTTACCACTCCATGGAATTTGTCATAAGAAAACTCTTACCTGCATGGGTCTTACTTACACCCTTGACATGACCAATTTGATTGGTCCTTTGCAGGAGATTGCAGCATTTGCTCACCAAATTTTATCCTAGACTTGTTGCTTTATCCCTTTCTCCAGAGGGTTGTTGGTCACATTCCATCAGCATCAGCAACATATTCAGCTACGTCCATGTCGTCGTTGGTTTTTCCACTAATGCCAACATCAGGCAATGATTATCATTAGTGGTTCATTATAAACATAAAATATTTAATATCCTATGTATACGATACATATCCTTATGCATTTCAAGCATGAAACTCAGGAATGTAGTTATAATCAGCAAGACAGGGTTTTAAGGAAACTTCCCTTTTCAAGTCTTTCATCCTTGCATGGAACTACTCTTCCATATAGTAGTTGATTGAATTCATAGTCCTTGCTACCCCTGGGCATGCAACTATCCAGATTTGTCCGTTCGATAGAAGCAGCCATCACTAGTACTTTGCTACTTCATGCTCAGATTCCGATGACTTTCCCTTGTTCCCTACTGGATAATATTTCCAACGCCTATCCATATGCTTCATTCCGACCTCGGGTGTGAAAACCACACCACTTCCAAGAATGACGATTTTCACCAAATTTTTGCATTTTTACACACAACTATATTTTGGTCTGGGTGCCAACTTCAGCTGGGTTTATCAAGCCATCAATAGACCGGCCAAGCCAGCACAGTCCAAAGACCAACCACTACTTACATGCAGCAAAACCATCCCTTCACAGCCCTGTGAAGAAGCAAAGGAAACTAGGGATAATCCCAAACAGAAGATGAGCACAGCTCAAGCCCATAAGGTGACACAGAGTTGTTCTTGGCCCTAACGTGGCCAAAACAACTCAAACAGTCTCAAACGAAATAGAATTCAAACTCCAACAATCCGCAGCAGCCCAAATTCATAGTGAATGAGGGAAACATCCCACAGTCCACAAAACAGAGGAGAAGCCAACTCCCAGCATGAACAGAGGAAAACTAAACCAACGGATAGGAAATCCACAGCGGCTCAAAATGAAATTGAACACCACATCCAACAAAACAGAGGGAAGACAATAGTCCCAAAACAAATTCAGTGAGCATGGCTCACAACATGCAAAAACGCACACTCATTCCACAATTGAAGAATAAATTGGACTCACTGCCACATCCAAAAATCGTGGGAAGAACAACAACAACCCAAAACATGGGTGAAATCAACAGCAAGCCACATACACAACAGAAATTCATGCTTGCGAGGCTGCTCTCCTAGCTTGTTGGATGCACAAAACCAGAGGGGGAACCCCCGACCAGCGCGTGAGGACGACAGAACCGACCTCTGCGTGAGGCAGATGAACAGACCACTTCCTCAGCGCACGGATGAACAGGAAATCCCAGAGAAAGACGAGCATACCACATCGAACCTATGTAATGGAGAGTGCGTGAGGGAGAACAGACAGTCGTGTGGCACCAACTGACCATGGGAGAATGGGGAAATCGTGGAAGAAAGGAGTGGATGCAGCCATGGGTGGAGTGGGCGCGTGGGCAAGGGACTGACAGTCCTGCCACCCCACTCCCAAAAGCAATAACTGCCTCAACCACCAGCCATAATTTCCCCCAACAGCAAAACCAAGTCATTGAAGAGGTTGGTGAAACAAGAAAGGTGGAAAAACAACAAGGTGGCAACACATGGGTTTTCCCCCCATAAACCAAGGTTTGACATCCCCCACCTCTTATCCTTTGGAACCATGCCCTTTTCATTCAATGTTGCATTGATGTAGCTGGTTGTGGTTTTAGTTTTAATTGATGTGCATATTTACATGATGCCAAATTACAATGTGCCAAATGGCACGATAAACCATCAGCAACTATCCCCATTGCCGAAACACACACACAACCAAATCGATGGTGGGGATTTTTCCTTGAGCTCCTCACCACGATTAATTACAATATATACATCATGCAAATGGGGTCAAAACCATGGACATTACAATACCATATAATTTGTAGAAAAGGTGATAGCTACGAAATTGTTGAGGAAGATGCGACCAGTCCAATGTACTGTAAGAACAATCGCAGTAGCTGAATTCTGGGTGGAAGGAGTCCAAATAAATTGGTCACACTATATGTTGAATGAGTTATTTGCATATGCAGAGGAGTCATAAAAAAAAGGTACCACATTCCATTATTCCTAGCTACTCATTTTTATTTTTATTTTCGGATGGGAGGAACCAGCAATCTACCAAGGGGTATATTTTCCAGTGCATTGTCGAGGAGATCGATACAAAAATCTATGGTATGAGAAAGATAAAAAGGATCGAAATGCATAAAACAAAATTCAATCCTTTATACACTTAGATTCCCTGAAAAATAAGGTGATAAAATATAATATCCCCGAATTAGATTTCAGAGATACTAACTCCAGTCAAAGACTTGATGCATAAAATTATCTAACTACGTTCTAGGAAATTACTAGCTTTGACTGGAAGGACTCAAACTAAAAGGGATTCTTCACAAAAGGAACTCATAGATATGATATTACTGAAATTTATATGATATGTAATCATATCAGAATATGATATATGATATAATTTTGATACAAAATTTTACATGAAAATTGCATTCAATCAAAGAGCTCTTAAGACTAGGAAAATATGGGAAATTGGTTGACACTTTTGCAAATTGGGAAGCAGGATGTGGAGAGAAATAAAACCTGAAAATTTTAGGACTTATAAATTATATTCCATAAAAAAATTATATTAGGTACCATTTAGGTTTTGGAATCATCATCCACTAAAACCTACTCGCACGCTTCTAGGTCACCCAACCGTGAAACTAGGAAGAATTTGTCAAATCCAACAACCAAAAGATTGTATAAAATGAATAAGGTTATGCTTCAAGGTTATGAGATAGTATTTCATCATTTTTATAACACATCAGAGGCAAAGGAAATTATTTTGCAAGTTGTAAAGGTGAGACTAGCTCACTAGGAATCTCACTAGCTCCATCTTCACACCTTTCCAAACAGGGTAAGGGTGATTCAAATTCTATGTTTTGAATGGCATTATTTTGATTCATAAAATTCAAAATATGAAAGTTACAACAAAATAGTCACTTTCAAATGCAAATCTAGACTAGGTTGACTTAAAATGAGTAAATATCAGCCATTTTGAATCAGATTGAAATAAAAATTGCATATAATGTTTATGAGATAATATTACAAACAATAAACTCGAAATCACTCTCATCAATGAACTATAACGCTCTCTTTAACATTGTCCATCATTATAGTGTATTTTAAAGACAATATTCAAGGAAGGGCATGGGGGTTTGAACACTTAGATAATGGAAACTCGTGGACCTATTAATGGCACCTAATATACAGTCATGGATGGATGGAAGATGCTAAAAAATCATGAATCAACTCATAGAGGCTACTCCATAGCTCCAGTATAACCTGTAATGAGAAGGGGAGAAGAGGGGAAGAGGAGAGAGGGAATGAGAACCTTGGGGCGCATATCCCAAGAACATGACGTACACCACTTAGCAAGGAAGCATTAGCTTCATCAAAATCACAAATAATAAACATACAAAAATTAGTAATGGAGATCCCTTTTTCTTTTTATAAACCTATGGTGACTTGTTGGGAAAGTCAACCACCTTCTGAGCAAGTTTCCCTTTCCAAAACCCTAACCCTAGCCATGAATTCACAAAATATGCTATCGAAACAAGAAAGTCAAAGGAAGTAGTACCTGAAGCGGCCGAGAAGAGAGCTCAACCACTGCATTTAAGGCAGTGGTGACGATAGGAGGGTTCATCTACCCTCATGAATGGAGAAGGAGCAATAGGATGAGGTATTAAAGACAGAGGACATAAGGGGAGCGACCGAGGAAGCAGTGCCCATACCCACGATCAGCATCAGACATTGTGGAAGACTGCAGAAAGTTGTAGTGTGACCAGTAAGTAGAAGTTCAAAGTACAAATAGGCTGACTATCACAGTTAGGGTTTTGGGTTACTGTTGGGATAGGCCCATAGTTTTGTATCATGGTGAGACCTTCGGGCCACCTATTTAAGGATGTATTTTTTATTATGAAGGGTTAGATAATCATCCAGTTAGATAATCATCCAGTTAGATAATCAGCCAATTAGATAATCATCTAGTTAGATGGTTAGAAAGTTAGATGCTTAGATAATTAGTTAGAAAGTTAGACATTGAGGAAGAGTCAAGCTCTGGTTCTGTTGTTCAGTCTGTAGTTATATTATTGTAACCAGTAGCCGAATCCTTGAGCCTGAATGTAACAATCCACAGGGATTGAGAGAGAGAGAGAGAGAGAAAGAATATATTGTAAGAAGAAGGCATAATAGAAAGAGAAGAGGTCTAAGAGAGAAGGTCTCCCGGCTGAGTGTTGGGTGGACTGGGAAGACCTGCGTTTACTTTAATGTACCAACAATACCCCTAGCTCACTGGCCCTTTCGGTGACAGACCGCAGAGCGACCTGAAGTCTCACCCGAAGTGATCCTAGATGGGGTGGCTGAAGACTCAGGTGTCCTCAACTAGGTTCTGTAGCATCCTAGGTTTCTCGCGACTCTTCTTAGCCAGCGAGATCTCTCTACGAGGCGATCTCTCCTTATAGATGGCGCTGGTAGGGAGCGGGCTCTTATTGCATCATAGCTTCTATGGTGATGCACAAACTTACTCTTCTGCTCGACTCCTTCCCTGCGATATCTCACACCGCAGCTTCTTAGACGATGCAATATCACCTTTCTATGTTGCAATATGTCCTATAATGAGGCTCAATATGCATATCAACTCTCAAGGTCTTACGACCTCCTTCCTGGTCTACTAACTCTGTTAACCTTCGCAAGGGTATTAAACCACTTCACTTACACTTCTTCAGTTTAACAGGCTAACTTCAACTACACTCAACTCGTGGAACTCATATACTGGAGTCACTTAATGTTGTACTGTCAACTACCATGAACCAATCACTGATAAACTCATATACATGCTACTTGATACATTTAACTTGCTTTTAACCTTCTATGTGCTATAACTGAAGCATAACATACATACATTCATCAACTGATAAGAAACATTCATGTAACAGATAACAGATAGCAAACAAGTAAAACACAATCACATGAATAGTCGCACAACACACGGGTTTTACGTGGTTCACTTCCAAGGGGGAAGCTACGTCCACGGGAACTGGTTTTTATATTATATCTTGAGAGAGTAAACATAGTTCCGCTGCAACCTATTATGTAGCTTGATATCTTCTGGGAAACTCTACACACACAACTGGGAGCCCTTCTCTCTTAGATCTCTTCTCTTCTTATATTTCCTTCTTACAATATACTCTTCCTCTCTCTCTCTCAATCCCCACGGATTGTTACATTCATGCTCAAGGAGCCAGCTACTGGTTACAGTAAGATAACTACAGACTTAACAACAGAACCAGAGCTCAACTCAAAGAACAAATATATTTCTCTCTACTGTCTAACTAACTGACCAACTGTATAACCTTTTACAATACAAAATACATGCTTATATAGGTGGCCTAAAGGTCTCCCCCTGTTACAAAACTGTGGGCCTTTCCCAACAGTAACCCAAAAACCCTAACTATGACAATCGACGCATCTGTACTGTGGGTTGCCGCTTTCCGTCACATCATAGCTTCCCACAGTCTTCCACGCTTCGTGGCACTGATCGTGGGTATGGGCACCGCTTCCTCTACAGTCCTCTTCTGTCCTTTGTCTTCAATACTTCAGCCCATTGCTCCTTTTCCTTTATGAGGGTAGCTAAGCCCTCCTGTCTTCATCGCTGCCTTAAGTGCAGTGGTTGAGCTCTCTCTTCTCAACCGCTCGGGTACTGTTTCCTTTGAATTCTTCTTTCGATATAGCAGCTTTTCCTGTAGCTGCGGAGCCCTGCTCCAACAGTCCCCTAACAGTTACTTGTGGCTCGTCCTTGAGCCAGTAACAGCTGGTTTCTCTTGCTGTAGATTCTCCTTGGCTTCCTACGAATTCCTTGTAAGTCTTTCCCGAAGTCCTGCGACTTCTTTATCCATAACTTCGACACACTCTTGTGCCATTTTTCTCTAAAATAGTGTCAACACTTTCCTTAAGTGAAGCTCCAGAAAAGAATGGTAGATCCTTTATAAGCTATTAAATTTGTTTCAACGACCTCATCTCCTGCTACCTTGGTCAGTTTCAAACCATTCACCTTAAATTCAACTGGAGCACTTGTTCGAACAGACTCATCCAAGCCATCATCATTCTGAATATAGGGAAAGTGGTAAGACTTCCATGAGGAGACATGTCCTTTTCTAGCTTTAATGTAACTACCTTCTTGGACATTTTCTGTGTCTCTCTCATTTTCAACATCTATGCTTCGTTCCTTTCCCATTTCCTTTTGTTTTTCTATGTCTCGGATGCCTGTTTCTTGGTCCTTTCTTCTTTTCATGAGATCTTCTGGGAAAATCCACGCGCACAGCTTGGAGACCTTCTCTTAGATCTCTTTTTTCTCACTTTTCTTCTTCTATGCTTTCTTTTTCTCTGCTCTGAGCTAGACTCTTCTACTATCTGAGCTTGGATCCTCATCCTTGGTGGCTGTCTGACCTGTGATGTACCTGATTTCGCAACCCTGGACGGCGTCGTCATAATAGACAGGAGGCCACCATGCTGGAATCTTTACACAATGTCTTCTAAAGGTTCCATCTCGGACATAAACCACTCGGTGCAATGCTCTGAACTGGAAATGGCTGTGAAATTGGGGAAAACTAGCACTCTGTAACTGAAGTATCTCTTCACAGGGAAAACTCTTATAATTTCTCTATAGCTCTCAGAAATCACAAAAGTAACCCTTTTGTATGAATGATCTCTGTATTTACAACGAAGGTGATAAGATTTGAAGCAACGGTCATTTGTCTAGACCTGTCTGTGGTATTAATTGCATGGACAAGACAACACCCATCATTTCGATCCTCATTAATTGATGAAAATTTGATAAAATTTCCCTTGAAACTTGCGTGCAGGCGCCGGTCTCGTCGAATATTTATCAAATCTGGACAAATCATTATACTGTTTCCAAATCTAGGGCAACGTATAGCTGTCGTATCTGGATTAACTGCTTGTCAAAAGGTGAAGTGACTAGCCCTCTGTCTCTTTTCAAAATCATCTACGTGGCACGGGGAACTGTTGAAATTAAGGCCAGCAATAGATTAATTTTACTCACAACAATTATCAATTGATCATGCAAAATCACTCACAAAAGAGACTGAATATGGAGCTGTAACACTAAATTGTATTAACTGAGTGTACAATAGCCAACCCTATAATAACATAGGTCACTGAATAAATAGAATACATCAAGAAATTGAATGCATGAGGAGGCATCCAAATCTAGCATAAAGTAGGCTTACCAAAAATAAGCAAATCCCCCATAGGTGTAAAAAGCTGATCCCAAATCTGTCATGGAGCTCACGAATTGGAAAAAAGGCATAGGAAAGATAAATAGTGGTGGAATGGTAGCTCATACATGATTTTGCATGGATAAAAGAGAGGAGGATGTGTAGGACAAAAAACAAGTCAACCTCACCTAGTCTAGCTTTTCCTTTTGCCTTAAAACACTGAAAAAGCATGCAATAAAGCAGAAAAAGCAGAAAGGCACCTAGGAGGCCAGGAATAAAGCAGAATTGATTCCTTTAGCTCTCCCATGCACTACATGAGTCAAATAGGGCAAGTTTGACCTCTATGGATAGGCAAATAGCAACTTGCACAAGGTGGGACACATGAACTAGGCAAATAAGACAAAAATAATGGAATTAATGTCTAATTGGGTAAACTATGGGTTGATTATTCTAACACCCCCCCCTTAAGCCTGACTTATGAGTAATATATCAGAAAATTATAGGGCCTAGTAACAAGGCTTAGTCACCCTTTACATACTGCAAATCCATTTAAACAAGGAAAGAGGCAAAACCAACTTTTGAAAATCCTCCCTTAAACATGGACTGTAAAACAAAATTATAGAATCTTGTCTTCACTCATGCTTTCACAGCATGATCAGCAATCCCCAGCAGTGATTTGAGATTGCTTAATGTCTTCTCACAAAATGCTTTGGTGAAGATATCAGCTACTTGTTCTAAAGATGAACAGAAGAGTAGGTGAATGGTGCCATCATGCACAAGTTCTCTGATGTAGTGCATATGGATCTCAATGTGTCTAGTTCTCTGCTTCTAAACTGGATCCTTGCAGATTTGAATGTTACTTTGGTTATCATAGTAGATGGTAGTTGAGTAGTCTGGTTCGAAGCCACACTCTCCAAGTAAACCCTGCAACCATAAACATTGAGTTGTTGCATTAACAACTCCTTTGTACTCTGCTTCTGTAGATGAGAGTGCAATGGCACTCTGTTTCTTGCTTGACCAGCTGATTGGCCCTTCTGCAAGCATGAACACATATCCTAATGTGGACTTTCTATCTGTGCTATCACCTTCCCAATCACTGTCAGTAAATCCAATCAATTCAAGATCAGATTTTGCTTTATAGAAGATCCCATGTGTCCTTGTTCCCTGAACAAAGTTAAGGATCCTTTTGGCTACTTTCCAATGGATCTATTGAGGCTGATCCATGAATCTAGAAGCCACACTTACTACATAACAAATATCAGGTCAAGTATGTGTCAAATAGAACAAACATCCAATCAATTGCCTACACAGTGTATTGTTTACCGTCGGTGAAGAATCAACTTCTTCCAGCTTCACTCTTGAAAGGAAAGGAGTTTTGATTGCTTTGCAATCCTTCATTTTGAATTTTTTCAGCAAGTCCAAGGCATATTTGGACTGGTGCACCTTGATTCCAGCTTTGGTTTGAGAGATCTCAAGCCCCAAAAATTGACTTAAGAGCCCCAAATCTGTCATGGAGAAGGCTTGGTTCATAGCTCCTTTTAAGGAAGCAATCTCAGCCTGTGAGCTTCCTGTAATGAGGTGGTCACCAACATATAACACAATGATCATTAATGAACCATTAACTAACTTCAAATAGACATTTGGATCTGATTTGCACCGAACAAAATTTAGTGATAGCAAGAAGCTATCGATCTTGGCACACCAAGCCCTGGGGGCTTGCTTTAGCCCATACAATGACTTTCTCAACCTGCACACAAGAGAAGGGTTAGTAGAAAAACCTTGAGGCTGATGCATATATATATCCTCAGTGAGATCTCCATTCAGGAAGGCACATTTTACATCCATGTGATGTACCTCCCATTGCCTTGAGGCTGCAATGGCTAGAGCTAGCCTAATGGAATCCATTTTTGCCACTGGGGCAAAGGTCTCATTGTAATCTAATATGCCATGAACCTATGAGTAGCCCTTGGCTACCAATCTAGCCTTGTACTTTAGTGGTGAACAATCAGCAGCAAATTTGGTCTTATAGACCCACTTACACTGTACTACTTTTCTCCCTAGAGGAAGATCCACTAGCTCCCATGTGTTGCTCTTTTGGAGTGAGCTGAAATCCTCCTTCATGGCTGTTTGACATATTGGATCTCCTGTTGCTTCTTCATATGTTTGAGGATCAGAATCCACCATCAAATATCATTTTTCAGCAAACATAGGATCCTTCATGCACAGACCATTCTCAAACTGAGATCTAGTCCTTCTTGGGTCATTGGGATCCCCAGCTAGCTCACCTGCTGCATGTAGTGTCTTGGCTGCCCATTTTGGCCTTGTGGGGCTGTTAGGGTCTGCAATAAACTCATCTCCATCAGACAAATCAGAATCAGCATGTTCAACAAACTCTTTACTTACTTCTTGAGGTTTAGGTGGTGAAGAGGCTTCACAAACTTCCACTGCTGCAAGGGGTTCTTCTTCAAACTGAACACACCTTTCGATGAAGGATTTATTTGTGCTCAAATTTATCAACTTGTACCCTTTTGAATCTTCAAAGTATCCAACAAAAATACACTCTTGGCTTTGGGGCTGCAAATTCTTCCTCTTCTCTGTTGGAATTCTAGCCCAAGTCTTTGAGCCAAAAATCCTGAAATGGGTCACATCTGGCTTGTGCCCACTCCATGCTTCGAAGGGAGTCATGCCATCAAGATATTTGTGAGGCACCCTATTCTGAATATAGGCTGCACAATTGACAGCTTCGGCCCAGTACTTTGGTGGCAAAGTTTTGGCCTCCATCATGCATGTTGCCATCTCCTTCAGTGATCTGTTCTTCCTCTCAGCAACACCATTTTGCTGTGGTGTGTAAGGGATAGAATGTTGCATCTAAATACTTGCATCTACACAATAGTTAATAAACTCAGAATTGACATAGTCACCACCATTGTTAGATCTGAGGGCCTTGAGTTTCCTTCCAGACTGGTTTTCAACCAAAGCCTTAAAGACTTTGAATAGGCCAAAAAATTCAAACTTGTGTTTCAGGAAGTGAACCCAGCAATACCTGGAAAAGTCATCAATAAAAGTCAACGCATATTTGGCCTGAATCATGGACATATGAGGGAATGGGCCAGCAACATCAATGTGGATCAGCTCGAGGGGTGCATAGGTTCTCTCATGACTAGCTCTCTCAAATTTGTGCTCTGGGTGTTTTCCTAGGATACAGCCTTGGCAGACTCCTTTAGAAAATTTTATCTTGGGAAACCCTATGACCATATCTTTTTCACTAAGATCTGATAGATATTTGTAGTTTAGGTGGCCAAATATTTCATGCCAAATCTTGTTGGCTTCATTATCATGAATGAGAAGAGCAGAGGGGTTTGAGTAAGGTAGGAAGTGTGAGAACATGTATACCTTTTGAGCATGATTTGCAACTCCTTTTGCAATGACTCTACCACTTGAGATCTCTGTGATCTCAACTTCATCGGGGGAGAATATGACCTTCTTAGGAGACCCAGTGTGGGTCATCTCGTACACTGACAAGAGGTTGGAGGCGAGACCAGGCACATACAGCACATTGCTGAACTTACCATGATCAAGATCTATCCTTCCTTTGCCTTTACTTTCAGTGAGAGAGTCATCTCCTAGTACAATAGATGGTCCTTTCGACATGTCCACTGAGGAGAAGGCCTCCTTAGTCAAAACCATGTGTCTTGAAGCTGCATAATCAATGATAAAACTGGGTGAGCTTGATGTGCCAGCAACTAGAGCATGAACTCTCTCTCTGCCATTTGAACTTGATCCTCCTTCTCTCTTCTTTGAGCTTTCTGGAAGGGAGATGCCATTCTTCTCCAGGAGTTGGGTCAGCATGTCTATCTACTTTTTCATACAAGAGCTTTCAGTGTGATTGCCCTTATTGCAGTATGCACACTTGTTCATTTCACCTTTGTTTTTCTTCTTCTAGTTATTCTTCTTGGGACCTTGTTGATCCTCTGGAGACTGTTTCTTGCCTCTCTTTTGCTCAGGTGGCTTTTTAGCTTTCTTTTTTCTTTTTGAATCCACCCTTGAATCTCTAGCAATCAAAGCTTGATCTTTGGATGGTTTGATGGTGCCCATCATCACCAACTTGTCCTATTCTTGTGTGAGAGATTCCATGAAATTTGCAAGGCTAGGCATCTTCCAGGCTCGAGCTGTCAGTTTTGTGGCATATAAGGTCGAAAAAAACACTGAATAATCAGGGCCCAGCTTCGAGAGGATGGCCAGTACGAGTTGATCATCTTTCTTTTCAATACCACACTGTTTTAGCTGCAAAACTAGTGCTTTGAACTTGGAGAAATATAGCTACAGGGATTCAAAGCTCGTTGGACTCAGAGAAATCATCTCATTTTCGATTTGATGTCCCCTCATCTCATCTATCTTTCCAAAAATATCAGAAATATTCTCCCATACTTCATTCGGTGATGTCAATCCATCAAGATGGAAAAGGAGGTCTCTGGAAATACTCAGGCACAAGAGGCCATAAGCCTCATCCCTCCTGTTGTGCCATTTTATTTTCTCTGCAGTTGCATTGGGCTCTGCTTCTATTGCCATAGTCACCCTCTAGAGGCCTTTCAATCTCAACAGTATCTCCATCTCTGCTTTCCATTCAAAGAAATTGAAGGGAGTCAAGATAGTTTTCTGTGATTGATCCATAGCTCTAGAAAATCTGTCCCGGCTGTCAGTAGAAGGCTCCCAGTCTTTGATGTCGAACTTGCAAAAAAAAAATTTGAAGGAGAGAAACAACCTACAATGGATCTGATACCATGTGGAAATTAAGGCCAGCAATAGATTAATTTTACTCACAACAATTATCAATTGATCATGCAAAATCACTCACAAAAGAGACTGAATATGGAGCTGTAACACTAAATTGTATTAACTGAGTGTACAATAGCCAACCCTATAATAACATAGGTTGCTGAATAAATAGAATACATCAAGAAGTTGAATGCATGAGGAGGCATCCAAACCTAGCATAAAGCAGGCTTACCAAAAATAAGAAAATCCCCCATAGGTGTAAAAAGCTGATCCCAAATCTGCCATGGAGCTCACGAATTGGAAAAAAGGAATAGGAAAGATACATAGTGGTGGAATGGAAGCTCATACATGCTTTTTCATGGAGAAAAGAGAGGAGGATGTGTAGGACAAAAAACAAGTCAACCTCACCTAGTCTAGCTTTTCCTTTTGCCTTAAAACACTGAAAAAGCAGGCAATAAAGCAGAAAAAGTAGAAGGGCGCCTAGGAGGCTAGGAATAAAGTAGAATTGATTCCTTTAGCTCTCCCATGAGCTACATGAGTCAAATAGGGCAAGTTTGACCTCTATGGATAGGAAAATAGCGACTTGCACAAGGTGGGACACATGAACTAGGCAAATAAGACAAAAATAATGGAATTAATGTCTAAGTGGGTAAACTATGGGTTGATTATTCTAACAGGAACATCGCATTGATGCGATTCCACACCACATCGTCTCAACCCAAAGTGTCGGCATGAACACGGCAACGTTCAAAAACTCCGCAAGCATCCTATGACTTGTGCAACATACTCTTTTTTGATGTGATTCCTCGTACTTAGAACTTCTCTCTCTCTCTCTCTCTCTCTCTCTCTCTCTCTCTCTCTCTCTCTCTCTCTCTTTTTATAACGTAGACTACTTACCGGTGCGATGCCTCCTTTCAACTACACTGGACATCCACACTTCATAAACTATCTGAGTTAGGGCTGGGAGGTGGAGTGGCTATCACTATAAAGCTTAAGTCTACTGCCATTAATCAAAGTGGAAAGAAGCTCCCCGTTCAGTTTGTTGAGTTGAACGGCACCTCCATTTGTAACTTGTTGAACCTGATATGGCCCCAACCAATGTGTCTTGAACTTCCCTGGAAACTTAACAAACTTACTGTCATAAAGGAGCACTAAGTCTCTTGTCTGGAAAATCTTGCTTTTGATGTGCCTGTCATGCCAAGCTTTCTCTCGTGTATTCTGCACTTTCTGATGAAATCCTGCGATGAATTTGTCTTCTTCTAAGGCAAGAAGTTGTGCTAGTGTTTCATTCATTGTGTCTGTATCAGCCATCCCAGTAATTTGAGAAACTCTTAAACTAGGAATAAGATATTCCATAGGCATAATAGCCTCTTGTCCATACACCAAGCTGAAAGGTGTGTGTCCTGTAAGTTTCTTGCATGTAGTTCTATAGGCCCATAATACAACATTAACCCTAAGGTCCCAATCATTTCTTTGGCTGTTACAGATCTTAGTAAGAGCATTTTCTAGAATCTTGTTAAAGGCCTCCACCGTACCATTAGCTTGAGGATGGTAGGGAGTGCTCTTATGGTGCTGGATTTGAAATTCCTCCGTCAAGGCCTCGATAGTGCAGTTTAGAAAATGTGTGCCTTGATCACTCATCAAAATTACTGGACATCTAAATCTACTTATGATGTTTTCAAAAATGAACTGTGCAGCTGTAGCAGCATCGCAATTCCTTACTGCCTTGGCCTCTGCCCATCTAGTGAGGCATTCTGTTCCTGTGATGATGTATCTCGCACCAGTTCATTTCCTGGTGGGTTGATAGGACCCACGAAATCTATAGCCCATTTGTCAAATGCCCGCAACGTAATATGTGGTCGCAATGGCATTTCATCTCTCCGTGAAGGTTTTCATACCCTCTAGCAGATATCACAGCATCTGCAAAACTCCTTAGTGTCTTTATACAAAGTAGGCCACCATAATCCTGCAGCTAGGATTTTCTGAGCAGTCGGCTTTCCTGTGAAATAACATCCTACGGTACCTGAATGTGCTTCTCTGATAATGGCCTCTTTCTTGTGCGGCATAATGCATATGTGCAAGACTTCATCTGGACCTAACTTATATAAATGTCCTGCAATCAAAGTGAAATCTGTTGCTTTCACAACTAACTGTTTCTTCTACTATTTAGTAAACTCAATAGGTGCCCACCCTATAGTGAGAAAGTGAATAATATCAGTGTAATACTCATCTGCGATCTGGATATAAAACAATTGTGCATCTAGCAAATTGTCCTCTAAATTACTTGGTTCTTCACCTGAATCTATCTATGATAGGTGATCAGGTCTGGCATTTAATTTTCCTGGTTTTACAATAATTTCAAAATCATACTCCTAAAATAAGAGTAACCATCTACAGATCCTTCCTCCTAATACTGGTTTATCGACCAAGTACTTTAAAGTGGAATGGTCAGTGAACATCTTGAATGGGGCACCCAACAGGTAGTGCCTGAAATTCTGTAGAGCATACACCATAGTTAATCCTTCTCTTTCTATGGTGGTGTAGTTATTTTCTGTGGTAGATAACTTTCTGCTTGAGTACGCGATAGGGTGATCGATACCTCCTTCTCCTGGCTGGGTTAAGATGATCCCCATTGCGATGCCAGATGCATCCACATGTACATGAAATGGCTTGTTCCAATCTAGGAATACTAAGATGGGTGCTATAAACATATTCTCTTTAAGTGTGTCTAAGCTTTGCTGCCATTCCTCATTCCATAGGAATTTCACTTCTTTCTTTAACAGCTTTTCCATAGGTGCTGTGATCTTTGCATAACCTTTGATGAATTTTCTATAGTACTCGGTATGACCAAGCACTATCCTCAATTGCTTGACTGAGTTGGGTGCTGGAAGATTAAAAATGATGGCAATCTTTGCAGGATCTACCATCAAGCCTTGTCTGCAAACAATATGACCCAACAAAATACCAAATGGTGCACAGAATATACATTTCTTCAAGTTAAGAGAAATCTGATATTGCCTACATTTCTATAACATGAGCCTTAAATCTCCTATATGGTCTTTTGTTAACCCAAATAAAGTCCAATCATCAAAATAGACTTCTAATAATTTATGGATTTATTCCTTAAATACAGCAACTACTACTCTAGAAAAGATAGCTAGTGCATTTTTAAGACCAAAGGGAATTACCATATACTGGAATGAGCCCCATTCTGTCGCAAAGGTGGTCTTATGTCAATCCTCTGAATGGATTATGATCTGGTGATAGCCTAAAAATCCATCAGTGAAGGAGTAGACCTCCTTTCCTCCCACATTGTCTAAAACTTCATCAGTAAAAGGTGTCGAAAATGGGTCATGAAGTGATGCGTCGTTGAGTTTGCACAAATTAACACAAATCCTGATTTCTCCTTTGATTTTCTTTTATTGCACGACCATGGGACTAACCCATTCACTCTCTTCTACAAGTTCAATGATGCCTGCTACTAGCATCTTATCAATCTCATCCTTAACTTTTTCTTTATAGCGATGATTCAATCTGTATGGATGCTACTTAACTGGCCTAGTATCCTCTTTCAATGGTATTCACATGACTCCCAAACCTCCTACTATTCCGTTCATCTCTGTGAACTTAGTGGGAAATAGGTCCTAATAGTCATGTAAGAGATCTGTGATGTGTCCTACTTTTTCATCATCCCAATAGTCTCCAATAGAGGCAAACTTTGGTTCTGTTTCTATGCCAATATCGATCTTTTTAATCTTGATAGGTTCTGTGATAGCGGGAATTTCTAGTTTCGGTCCATCAATGTCGCGAATCCCTTTTGAATCTGGAATGTTGACACTACAAGGATTCTCATCCTCATCATCTAGTTCTGCTGTGAAGTTGTAACATTCTAGCACATATTCCAACTATCTAGCCCAATCAGGTTGAGTAGGCACTGATAGGGTACAGTCGTCAAATATCTTAGTCTTTATTACATCTAGAGCCTGATCAATGCTTGGATACTCAAATTCAAAAGTGAAAGTGAGTAGAAAGCTGTCTATCATAAGTGGCCATGTGATGGTTCCTCTGCGCAACTCTGTCTCTGTGTACCAATTCCTTGGAATTGTGCCTAAAGTGTGAATGAATAGGTGAACCCATTCGTCCTCTGGAATGTCCGACCAACTCTGTTCGCAAATCTGAATATGTGACCTGGGGTCACTCTCTCTTGTATATTTCTGTTGTAAAGGCTCCTTGTCATTAGAGAATCTGATCACCATTAGTCTCTTAATATCATCCCATGATGTGATATGTTCTCTATGTGCATGCCACCATCTTGCAAGTGTGGCTTTTACTGCAAGGTCAATAGTGTCATCCTCTGCTCCTGAGGAATTTCCTACTCGAACTGCTGTAAAAAGTCATTGACATCTGCTAAGCCATGAAATGATGGAATTTCAATAATCTCTGCGCCGATCCAACGCAGTGACTTAGTCATAAACACACATCTGCGAGCTGAGACTTTGTAAAGTCTATTTTTCCAATTTTCTAAACCAACCTCCGAATCTGATGTGCATGAGCTATCGCATCACCAACTGATATTTCCTTCTGTAGTGGGGTTGATGTAATCACTCTAATTAGTGTTCATCTGATAAAGGCTTTCCATGTTGTGCGCCTCCTCCTCTGCTCTAATAGGTTCAATGTAGCGAGGACCCTGGAAAGGATCCAACTGTGCGATGACCTGGATCTGATTGTCCTCAAAGGTCATTTGTATTTTCTTTAAATCGATAATAGCCATGTTATCAATTTCCCAATCAATATCTAGTAAAGCTAGATACGGTCTGCTATCGCCAATGATTTCTATGACTTCAAAGTATGCAAAGCTGCGAACTCTGTCAATATCAACTGGTACTTGTGGTAATCGACCCAGTGGTGATACCCTCTGCTGATTGGCTAGTCGCAGATGGATAGGTGATCTTGCTAACTTAGGGTTACCCATCTGTTCCCATGTCTTCTTAGTCAGAACATTTACCTCTGATCCTAAATCTAGGATTACCTCATCCATTTCAAATTCTCCAATTTATGCTGTGAGTCTCATCTCTCTTCATGTTCTTGTATGGCCCATAGTATTATGAACAGCCCGCTACGCACTATTCACGGAAGAAGACGACTAACACTGATCTATGATGCGCTGAAGCTCTCCGATGGCTTTCTCATTTTGTACAAGTTTCAAGCAGCTCCGTAGGAAGGATTGTACACTTCCTGTCGACTCATCCTCTTTGCACCTTCCAGATGTGGTAGCCTGTGATATTTGCACAGGGCTAAAGCCACAAGGTGTTTGCTGTTGCGGTATGCCCCTACAAGGTAGTACCTGTGATCCTAATGCCGTAGGTTCAGTAAAGAAATTTTTTGCTTGCTGAAACATTTCTTTGTTCTTCTATAGGTCAAGTGGTGTTGATTTATTAGTTGCTTTGCACACCCACTCCGGACCTGTATTATTTTCTGCATCCTGCGATGTCCTACTAGTAGAAGCACCGCTGCGAGTCACAATATTGACTCTTGGTTCTGGTTCTTTTTGCTCAGTAGCAATAAGCTGAATGTTCTGTTTTACTGCTAGCTTAGGATCCCTAATATTGACTATCAAGATCGGACACTCTTCTATAGTGTGATCATAGGACTTGTAATACTTACATGTTGTACTAGGGTTATGACAGTCCCTAGCATAATGTCCTACAATTCCACAATTGTAACAAGTAATTGGTCAACGGCCACGGCCAAAACCTCCATCATGGCCAAAGCCTCCTCCACGGCCCCGTCCTCTAAATCCTCCACCACGGCCAACATGAGTCGGTTCGTGCTGTGGTCCTACTGTTGGACCTGTTGTTTCTGACTGGACTCTGTACAAGTCATGCTTTCCCTCTATCATGAGATCATAAGCTTGGCAATTATGTTCATCATGACCTACTGACTTACAGAAGTTACAATATAAGTTCTTAGGGGTTTGTACATACTTCTGAAGTAAAGGGCATTCATGTGGTCTATGTCCTCTTGTTCTGTAGAGTTCAC
Source organism: Pseudotsuga menziesii (assembly GCA_001517045.1). Taxonomy (NCBI): domain Eukaryota; kingdom Viridiplantae; phylum Streptophyta; class Pinopsida; order Pinales; family Pinaceae; genus Pseudotsuga; species Pseudotsuga menziesii. Next base: position 18,918 of record LPNX011037354.1, on the reverse strand, counting down.
ACCATGGCCCTTGGTTCTATATTAAGGGGTTCAGATCCCCACTTGCTAAATATTCAACAAATACTGGACAGTTATCTTTAGTATGGACTTGTCCTTTACACTTATTACACCATAGTTATTGTGCAACCTCTTTCCCTTTCTTAATCTCATGTAGCTGTAATGTGAGGTTGGCTAACTGACTCTGTAGGTTTGTCATACCTGTACTAGTCTCAGCTAGAGGTGAATCCTCTAGTTTCATTTCCATCTCCAATGCTTCATCCTGCGTACGGAGTCTCTGTTGCATAAGAGGAAGTCTGATATGCGGGACCAGTGCTGCGATGAACCATTCCTTATGCAGCTCTGGCACAAACTCAAAGCTAACCTGGTCTATAAGAGCTTTGAATTTCTGATCAAAATCCCATACTGACTCTGTAGGTAACTGTTTAATTTCTTTAAGCTATGTGATACATTGTGACTCAGACTTAGGTTTCTTAAATTCTTTGATCATGGTGGTCCTAACTTGTATGAGCGTTCTGGGCTGCGCTGTTGTATACTTCATATACCATGTTAAGGCTCTTTCTCTAAGTGTAGTGGCCAACTGGACAAGTTTAGTATTATCATCCTGGATCTGCTTAATGGTCCACACGGCTTCACATAGGAACCAATATTGTTTCGGTTCTTCTGCCTCTGTACCCTTAAAGGTAGGTAACTTCATGTCGTCCCCCATTCTGTTTCTACATGGTGGATTCTAATTTGTTGTGTTACTACCACTTGGCAGTGTAACTGTAGTGTGTACTATGTGTGAACTACTAGATGTAGTTCCAATGGGATTGTTCTGAGTCCCGGTCATTTTCTGTGGGGTATAAGGGTGGTAAGGGATACCCCCTACTAGTCTTTCTGTATCACTTTGGCTCTGTTCTCTAGTATGGTCTGAACTGTCTTCTACGAAGGAAGAGCTGAAATCTACTTTATATTTCTTACCACTACATGTACATCCAATTTCATCAAAATCACTCTCAAACTCTTGTGACATTACACTTACTGAACTTATTCATCTGAGAATATATCCATTACTCATTTTTCATGTAATAACATCTTAATAGACGAGTTTAAAGAGTTCAATTACTTACCGCGATATCCTTTGAAGAAGTACCTCTCGGCTTCACTAAAACTTTTCTTTGATCAACTGCAAACTCGGTAATGAAGCCTTCCAGCAAACTTGCAAGCTAGAAGTCTACTTCCCGTGAAATGGGATTGTCTATGCTCCTCACAGTCTGAATCAGCTCCGGTGTCCAGACAATGTTTCTTTTCTTCTTGAATATATTCTTATCAGTCAACTTTGATAACCAGTCGTACAACTCATTTTCATAGGTCGCAAAAAATATCTCATGCAGATCTGTGAAGATATGTTTTTGTAACCAGTCCTCTGTACTGAGCCTAGGACTCTTATTTTCTGTTGCAACAAATTCTCTTTTCTTAGACCCAACCCACTGGTTGAGTTATTCTTTAGTAGGATTCCAACAGAACATTAGCTCTCAAGTTATTCAAAACCGGCAATGGAACCGTTTTTTGGGTTGATTGGGTAGACCCAGGTTTACTTTATACCAACAATACCCCTAGCTCATTGGCCCTTTTAGCGACAGACCGCAAAGCGACATGAAGTCTCACCCGAAATGATCCTAGATGGGGTGGCTGAAGACTCCGGTGTCCTCAACTAGGTTCTGTAGCATCCTAGGTTTCTCGCGACTCTTTTTAGCCAGCGGGATCTCTCTTTGAGGCGATCTCTCCTTCTAGCTAGTGCTGGTAGGGAGCGGGCTCTTATCGCATCACAACTTCTATGGCGATGTGCAAACTTACTCTTCTTCTCGACTCCTTCCCTGCGATATCTCACACCGTAGCTCCTCAAACGATACGATATTGCCTTTATATGCTGTAATATGTCCTATAATGAGGCTCAATATGTGTATCAACTCTTAAGGTCCTGCGACCTCCTTCCTGGTCTACTAACTCTGTTAACATTCGCAAGGGTGTTAAACTGCTTCACTTACACTTCTTCAGTTTAACAGGCTAACGTCAACTACACTCAACTCATGGAACTCATATACCAGAGTCACTTAATGCTGTACTATCAACTACCATGAACCAAGCACTGATAAACTCATATACAGGCTACTTGATACATTTAACTTCCTTTTAACCTTCTATGCACTATAACTGAAGCATAACATACATACATTCATCAACTAATAAGCAACATTCATGTAATAGATAACAGATAGAAAACAGGTAAAACACAATCACATGAACAGTTGCACAACACACGGGTTTTACGTGGTTCACTTCTAGGGGGGAAGCTACATCCACGAGAACTAGATTTTATATTATATCTTGAGAGAGTAAACACAGTTCCACTGCAACCTATTATGCAGCTTGAGATCTTCTTAGAAACTCCACACACACAACCGGGAGCCCTTCTCTGTTATATCTCTTCTCTTCTTATGTTTCCTTCTTACAATATACTCTTCCCCTCTCTCTCTCAATCCCTGTGGATTGTTCAATCCTTGGGGATTGTTACATCCATGCTCAAGGAGCCAGCTATTGGTTACAGTAAGATAACTATAGACTTAAAAATAGAACCAGAGCTTGACTCAAAGAACAACTATCTTTCTCTCTACTATCTAGCTAACTGACCAACTGTCTAACCTTTTACAATACAAAATACAGGCTTATATAGGTGGCCCGAAGGTCTCACCCTGTTACAACACTATGGGCCTTTCCCAACAGTAACCCAAAAACCATAACTATGATAGTCGGTGCATTTGTGCTGTGGGATGCCGCTTTTCATCACACCACAGCTTCCTGCAGTCTTCCACGCTTTCCAACGCTGATCATGGGTATGGGTGTCGCTTCCTCTACAGTCCTCTTCTGTCCTTTGTCTTCAATACCTCGGCCCATTTCTCCTTTTCCTTTATGAGGGTAGCTGATCCCTCCTATCTTCACCGCTTCCTTAAGTGAAGTGGTTGAGCTCTCTTCTCTCGACCGCTCGGGTACTGTTTCCTTTGACTTCTTCTTCCGATATAGCAGCTTTTCCTATAGCTACGGGGCCCTGCTCCAACATTGAGTGCATGGAGTTTCCCAGAATATTTCAACCTACATAATAGGTTGCAGCAGAACTGTGTGTACTCTCTCCAGATATAATATAAACACAAGTTCCTATGGACGTAGCTTCCTCCCTGGAAGTGAACCATGTAAAATCCATGTGTTGTGCGGCTATTTCATGTGGTTGTGTTATGCTTACTTGATATATGTTATTCATTACATGAACGTTGCTTATCAGTTGATGAATGTATGTATGCTATCCTTCAGTTGTAGTAACATAGAAAGTTAAATGTGAGTTGAATGCGTTAAGTATTCTGTATGTGATTTTATCAGTGCTTGATTCAGACATTAACAGTTACAGTGTTAAGTGACTTCTATATATTTAGTTCAGCAAGGTTGAGCGTGATTAATGTTAAGCGTGTTAGACTGTAGAGGCTAATTAAACTCGTTTAACACCTTGATGAAGGTTAACTGAGCTATTATACCTAGAGAGGAAGCCTCTGGACCTTGAGAGTTGTTAAGTATATTGTGTCTCACTGTAGGAAGTATCACAATATAGAAAGGCGATATCGCACCCTTCGGAGGAGCTGCAGTGTGGGATATCGCAGGTTAAGAGCAGAGCGGAAGAGTAAGCTTGTGCATTGTCCTGGAAGCTGCGATGCGATAAGAGTCAGTCTGATAGCAGATTCTGCTAGGAAGAGAGATACAGAGGTTGTAGAGAGACTCAACTAGTTAAGTAGAGTCAGGAGAACCCAAGATGCTACAGAACCTGGCTGAGGAAACTTGATTCGTCAGCCAACCCATCTGAGATCACTTTGGGTGAGACTTCAGGCCGTTTTGCGGTCTGTTGCCAAAAGGGCCAATGAGCTAGGGGTTTTGTTGGTACAATAAAGTAAACCTGGTTCTACACAGTACGAATAAAGAAGCCAACAAATGGTTCTGTCATTGGTTTTGAACAAATTGAAGAGCTGATGTTCTGTTGGAATCCTACTAAAGAAGAACTTAACCAGTGGTTTGAGTCTAAGGAAAGAGAATTTTCCATGCAAGAAAACAAGAGTCCTAGACTTAGTATAGATGAATGGTTACAAAAACATATCTTCACAGACTTGCATGCGATATTTTTTGTAACCTATGCAAATGAATTGTACGATTGGCTGTCAAAGTTGAATGATAAGCACGTATTCAAGAAGAAAAGGAACATTGTTTGGACACCGGAGCTGATTCACACTGTGAAGAGCATAGATAATCCCATTTCACAGGCAGTAGACTTCTGGCTTGCGAGTTTGCTAGAAGGTTTCATTACAGAGTTTGCAGTTGATCAAAGAAAGAGTTTTAGCGAAGCAGAGGGGTACTTCTTCAAGGGATATCACGGTAAGTACTTGAACTCTTTAAATTTGTTCCTGAAGATGTTATTGTATGAAAAAGGAGTACTGGATATATTCTCAGATGAATAATTTAAGTAAGTGTAATGTCACAAGAGTTTGAGAGTGATTCTGAAGAAATTGGATGTACACGTAGCGGTAAAAGATATAAAGTAGATTTCAGATCTTCCTCATTTGAAGACAGTTCAGACAGTACTAGAGAACAGAGTCAAAGTAATAGAGAAAGAATAGTAGGGGGTATCCCTTACCACCCTTATACCCCACAGAAACAAACCGGGACTCAGAATAATCCCGCAGGAACTCCATCTAGTAGTTCACACACAGTACATACTACATTTACATCGCCAAGTGGTAGTAATACAGCAAACCATAATCCACCACGTAGAAACAGAATGGGGGATGACATGAAATTACCTACCTTTAGGGGTACAGGGGTAGAAGACCCAGAGCAGCATTGGTTCCTATGTGAAGCTGTATGGACCTTTAAACAAATTCAGGATGACAATACTAAGCTTGTCTAGTTGGCTACTACACTTAGAGAATGAGCTTTAACATGGTATATGAAGTATACATCAGCGCATATCAGAACACTCATAGAGGTCAGAACCGCAATGATTAAGGAATTTAAGAAACCTAAGTCTGAGTCACAATGTATCATGGAACTTAAAGACATCAAACAGTTACCCACAGAGTCAGTATATGATTTTGATCAGAAATTTAAAGCTCTTATAGACCAAGTTAGTTTTGAGTTTGCGCCAGAGAAGCATAAGGAATGGTTCATCGCAGCATTGCTCCCTCATATCAGACTTCCACTAATGCAACAAAAACTCCATATGCAGGATGAAGCATTGGAGATGGCAATGAAACTAGAGGCTTCACCTCTAGCTAAGACTAGTATAGGTATGACAAATTTACAGAATCAGATAGGCAATCTCACTTTACAGTTACATGAGATTAAGAAAGGAAAAGAGTTTGAACAAGAACTATGGTGTACAAAGTGTAAAGGACATGTCCATACTAAAGATAATTGTCCAGTATTTGTTGAGTATCTAGCAAGTGGGGCTCCTAACCCCTTAGTACAGACTCAAGGGCCATGGTGTGAAATCTGAAGAATAAGAGGACATAGACCATAGGAATACCCTTTACTTCAAAAGTATGTACCAACTCCTAAGAACTTATACTGTAACTTGTGTAAGTCAGTAGGACATGATGAAAATAATTGCATAGCTTATGATCTCATGATAGAGAGAAAACATGACTTCTACAGAGTACAGTCAGATCCATCAGGACCACCAGCAGGACCACAACATGAACCGGCTCATGATGGCTGTGGTGGATGCTTTGGCCGCGGCCATGGACCAATTGTTTGTTACAACTGTGGAGCTGTAGGAAATTATGCTAAAGATTGTCAGAACCCTACTACAACATGTAAGTATTGCAAGTCCTATGATCATACTATGGAGGAATGTCCTATCTTGATAGCCAAGTTTAAGGATACTGAGCTAGTAGTAAACCAGAATATTCAGCCTATTGCTACTGAGCAGAAAGAACCAGAACCAAGAGTCAATATTGTGACTCGCAGTGGTGCTTCTACTAGTAAGATATCGCAAGATGCCGAAAAGAGTACAGGTTTGAAGTGGGTGCATAAAGCAACTGATAAATCTACACCACTTGATCTGCAGAAGAACAAGGAAACATTTCAGCAAGATAAAGCTTTCTTTACTGACCCTACACCATCAGGATCGCAGATATTGCCTCGTAGGGGTGTATCGTAGGAAAAACCTTGTGGCGTTAGTCCTATGCAGACATCGCAGGCTACCACATTGGGAAGGTGCAAAGAGGATGAGTTGAAAGGAAGTGTACAATCCTTCCTGCGGAGCTGCTTGAAACTCGTAATAAATGAGAAAGCCATAGGAGAGCTTCAATGCATCATAGATCAGTATCAACAGTCTTCTTCCATGAGCAGTATGCAGCGTGTTGTTCATAATATTATGGGCCATACAAGAACAGGAAGAGAAATGAGACTCACAGCACAAATTGGAGAGTTTGAAATGGATGAGGTAATCCTAGATTTAGGATCAGAGGTAAATGTTCTGACTAAACAGACATGGGAATAGATGGGTTGTCCTAAGTTAGCTAGATCACCTATCCATCTGGGCCTAGCCAATCAGCAGAGGGTATCGCCACTGGGTCGATTACCGCAAGTACCAGTTGATATTGACGAAGTTCGCAGCTTTGCAGATTTTGAAGTCATAGAAATTATTGGTGATAGCAGACCGTATCCATATTTATTAGGTATTTATTGGGAAATTGATAACATGATTGTTATCGATTTGAAGAAAATACAAATGACCTTTGAGGATAAACAGATTCGAGTCATCGCACCGTGGGATCCTTTTCAGGGTCCTCGATACATTGAACCTATCAGATCAGAGGCAAAGGTGCGTAATATGGAGAGCTTCTATCAGATGACTTCTAACCACAGTGATTATATCAACCCTAGCACAAAAGGAAATATTAGTTGGCGATGCAACAACTCATGCGCATGATATTCGGATGATGGTTTATAAAATTGGCAGAATAGACTTTACGAAGTCTCAGCTCACAGATGTGCATTTATGACTAAGTCACTGTGATGGATTGGAACAAAGATTAAGGATATTCCGTCATTTGATGGCTTAGCAGATGTCAATGAATTTTTAGAGCAGTTTGAGCAAGAAATTCCTCATGAGAAGAGGATGGAAGCTATTGACCTTACAGTAAGAGCCACACCTGCAAGATGGTGGCATGCACATAAAGAAAATATCACATCATGGGATGATTTTAAGATATTGATGGTGATCAAATTCTCTAGTGAAAATAAGCGTCTCCAGTAGAAATATACAGGAGAAAGTGACCCCAGGTCACATATTAAGATTTGTGAACAGAATTGGTTGGACATTCCAGAGGATGAATGGGTTCACCTATTCATTCACACTTTAGACACAGTGCCAAGGAACTGGTACACTGAGACAGAGTTGCGCAGATAAAAATTTACATGGCCAGTTATGATAGACAGCTTTCAACTCACTTTCACTTTCGAATCTGAGTATCCAAGCATTGAACATGCTCTAGAGATTATAAATACTAAGATATTTGATGACTGTACCCTACCAGTGTATACTCAACCTGATTGGGCCATCCAGTTAGAACATGCGCTAGAGTGTTACAACGTCGCAGAAGATCTAGGTGATGAGGATGAGCATCCTCGCAGTATCAACATTTCAGAGTCAGAAGGGACTCGCGAAGTTGAGGGACCAAAGCTAGACATTCTAGCTATCACAAAGCCTATTAAGATTAAAAAGATCAATATTGGCACAGAAAAAGAACCAAAGTTTGCCTCTATTGGAGACTATTGGGATGGTGAAATGGTAGGACACATCGTAGATTTGTTACATGACTATCAAGACTTATTTCCCACTAAGTTTATAGAAATGAAGGGAATAGTAGGATATTTGGGAGTCATGAGGATACCTTTGAAAGTGGATGCTAGGCCAGTTAAGCAGCATCCATACAAATTAAATCCTCACTATAAAGAAAAATTCAAGGATGAGATTGATAAGATGCTAGCAACAGGAATCATTGAGCCAGTAGAAGAAAGCGAATGGGTTAGTCCCATGGTTGTGCAGGAAAAGAAAACTAAAGGAGAAATCAGGATTTGTGTTGATTTGCGCAAACTCAACGACGAATCACTTCATGACCCCTTTCTGACACCTTTTACTGATGAAGTTTTAGACAATGTAGGAGGACAGGAGATCTACTCATTCACTGATGGCTTTTCAGGCTATCACTAGATAAGAATCCATCCAGAGGATCAATATAAGACCACCTTTGTGACAGAATGGGGCTCATTCCAGTATATGGTAATGCCCTTTGGTCTTAAAAATGCACCAGCTATTTTTTCTATAGTAGTTGATGTCTTTAAGGAATACATCCATAAATTATTAGAAGTCTATTTTGATGATTGGACTATATTTGGATTAATCAAAAAGCATATAGGAGATTTAAGGCTCATGTTAGAGAAATGTAGGCAATATAATATTTCTCTTAACTTGAATAAATGTATATTATGTGCACCATTTGGTATTTTGTTGGGTCATATTGTTTGCAGACAAGACTTGACGGTAGATCCCACAAAGATTACCATCATTGTAAATCTCCCAGCACCCAACTCAGTCAAGCAATTGAGGACAGTGCTTGGTCATACAGGGTATTATAGAAAATTCATCAAAGGCTATCCAAAGATCACAACACCTATGGAAAAGTTGTTAAAGAAAGAAGCGAAATTCCTATGGAATGAGGAATGCTAGGAAAGTTTAGACACTCTTAAAGAGAATATGGTCACAACACCCATCTTAGTATTTCCAGATTGGAACAAGCCATTTCATGTACATGTGGATGCACTTGGCATCACACTGGGGATCATCTTAACATAGCCAGGAGAAGGGGGTATCGATCATCCTATCCCGTACTCAAGAAAAAAGTTATCTACCACAGAAAAGAACTACACCACTACAGAAAGAGAAGGATTAGCTATGGTGTATGCCCTACAGAAGTTCAGGCACTATCTGTTGGGTGCCTCATCAAGATGTTCACTGACCATTACGCTTTAAAGTACTTGATCAATAAGCCAGTGTTAGGAGGAAGTATCTGCAGATGGTTACTCCTATTCCAGGAGTATGATTTCAAAATTATTGTAAAACCAGGAAGATTGAATGCCAGACCTAATCATCTGTTGCGAATAGAATCAGGAGAAGAACCAAGTAATTTAGAAGATAATTTGCTAGATGCACAATTGTTTTCTATCCAAATCGCAGATGAGTACGACACATATATTATTCACTTTCTCACTACAGGGTGGGCACCAATTGACTTTACTAAGTAGCAAAAGAAACAGTTAGTTGTTAAAGCAGCAGACTTCACTTTGATTGAAAAACATTTATATAAGTTAGGTCCAGATGAAGTCCGGCGCAGATGTGTTATGCCGCATGAGAAATAGGCCATTATCAGAGAAGCACATTCAGGTACCGCAGGAGGACATTTCGCAGAAAATCCGACTGCTCAGAAAATTCTAGCTGTAGGAATATGGTGGCCTACTTTGCATAAAGACACTAAGGAGTTTTGTAGATGCTGTGATATCTTCCAGAGGGTAGGAAAACCTTCACGAAGAGATGAAATGCCACTGCGACCACAGATTATGCTGTGGGCATTTGACAAGTGGGCTATAGATTTCATGGGTCTTATCAACCCACCAGGGAAACGAACTGGTCCGAGATACATCATCACAGGAATAAAATACCTCACCAGGTGGGAAGAGGCTAAAGCAGTAAGGAATTGTGATGCTGCTACAGCTGCACAGTTCATTCTTGAAAACATCATAAGTAGATTTGGATGTCCAATAATTTTGCTGAGTGATCAAGGCACACACTTTCTGAATCGCACTATTCAGGCCTTGGCGGAGGAATTTCAGATACAACATCATAAGAGCACTCCCTACCACCCTCAAGATAATGGTATGGTGGAGGCTTTTAACAATATTTTAGAAAATGCTCTTACTAAGATTTGTAGCAGCCAAAGAGATGATTGGGACCTTAGGGTTAATGCTGTATTATTTGCTTATAGGATGAAATGCAAGAAACTTATAGGACACACACTGTTGCTAGGGTTTTAGCCCTAGCTTGTGCGAATGAGCAACTACTAAGGAATATGGATTCCTTAGTAGCAGTTCAATGATATATGAATTAAATAATGTTTAAACGAAAATAAAAGCTAATCTAGACATTCATGAAGCAATACGGTGAAGATTAAATAACATGAAGCAATACGGTAAAAAATAAATAATAATCTTTATTGAGGTTACCTCCAATGAGGAGGTTGATGGAGTCCGTTGCGCTGGTCCGATGTCGGTGGCTTCGAGCTCCAAGCTGCTTCTTCTCCTTCTCCGATGGTGGAAAATGGGCCAAAAAGAGTTCTCAATGGTGAAAGTAGCTTGATGGTAAGCTAGGGTTTCGAGAACAATTTCGGCAGAGGCAGGAAACTTGTGATTGTGGATGTGAAATGAGGGGTCTCCATCACTTATTTATAGTTGGAAACCATGCGGTTTTAGGGTTAGGGTTTGCTGATTAGGGTTTCAGCTTTTTAGGTTTTTTTCCTCATTTTCCTCATTATTTTATATTTTTTATTCCTTTTTGGATATTTTTGGAGGAAAAGAGGGTTTTATGGCCTTTTGGAGGCATTTTAAGCCTTTTGGAGGCTTTTTAAGCCTTTTGGAGGCTTTTTACATGGTTTTATGGGTTTTTGATGGAGATATGGTAGGAAAGTGGACAAATGAGCCATGTAATGGGGTAGATGAGGTAGTTAACCATTTTTGGGTGTTAACAGATTGCCCCCTGATGTGTGAGGGCAGGAGCTCATCGTATGGCCGATGGACATCATGAGTCATATTTGGTTTTTCTTGGGGTGTGGAGAAGAGAAGGAAGCAACTGGAGTCTGGGACACCGATCTCGAACCACCTGCAAGGACTGAAAAGTACATAACCTCAATAATGGATGAGGGATCATCTAATAATATGGACGAGGCGGGCATTCCCATGCTCGTATCAGAATATAACATAGCAATATAAATGGTCCTCAAATACTGAATGAGGAAAAATCTCAATATACGGACGAGGTGGGCATTCCCATACTCGTATCAAGATACATAAAAATAACTGTGAGGCCCGAAAAGGGGGACCTGTAGTAGATAATCACTGTGCATATCATGAGGGTCTGGAAGGGACACAAATCTGGAACATACTGCTGAGTTGACCATGTCTGAGCTGAAAAACTGATACACTGGAATGGCAGCAGTGCTACTGATTGTGGTTCTGAAGGAACTGATGCGCTGCTGGATCAGAGTGACACGGGTCACACTCATAATAGTACACTGATCTGGAACTGAACTTGGTACTCAAAGAAGCATAGAACTGAATGGTTTCCAAATACAATCGCCAATGCAGCCCAGACATCCACGGGAACATATAACTGGTCGTTCCAAAGTGACTCACCAATGTGCTAGAGTCGGGGGAAATCCGGGGTCTTTGACAAATAATGGAATGGATATAAATCCTGCGCGATTCTCAATGATGTGATTAAGGTGCTGAAGTTGAACATGTGAGAAACAACCATTCGGAGAGGCAATAATGATTCCTCCCAAAATGGTCCGTAGGCACTCACCACATATGGTGATGGGTCCAAGGCGCAGGAGCCTCTAGGTCTATCCTCTGGAATAGAGGAGTTGTCGTCGACAGAGGGAGACCCGCAACTATCAAGGCGATGATGTTTCCTTGACAGGAGCACGAGGTGCAAAACTAAAAATGTGGTAGTACTAATGGCAAGAGTGATAAACTGGTGGGACTAACTGGGCAAGTAGAGTGGGTGGACTCAAACTTCCTTTGTTCAGAGTATGATGGCGGGGATGATCGGGCAGCATATGAAACTGACTGGGGGTAAAGGGATCATAGCTATATAGGATCTGAGGGTGACTGGGTTGAGGTAAACTGAAGCTGTGGTAGAATGGTAGGAAACTGCAGAATACTCTGAACAAAGGCGACCTGATCGGAGGTGCTGCCAAGAGGATTGATCATAGCGCCAAGATGCGCGGGGGGACTTCTTCATGGGCTAGTGAACTAGAAGAAGTGTGGATATAAAATGGTACTGTCATGTGGATTTTACAAGCCCATGACAGTTCATGCTCGTGGTTGCTTTCATATTTACGGAGTCTGAAAGCAAATAAGAAGGCTCTGAAGTAATGAAATGGTACTGTCATGTGGATTTTGCGAGCCCATGACAGTTCATGCTCGTGGTTGCTTTCATATTTACGGAGTCTGAAAGCAAATAAGAAGACTCTGGATTGATGGAATGGTACTGTCATGTGGATTTTGCGAGCCCATGACAGTTCATGCTCGTGGTTGCTTTCATATTTACGGAGTCTGAAAGCAAATAAGAAGACTCTGTATTGATGGAATGGTACTGTCATGTGGATTTTTCGAGCCCATGACAGTTCATGCTCGTGGTTGCTTTCATATTTACGGAGTCTGAAAGAAAATAAGAAGACTCTGAAGTAATGGGATGATACTGTCGTGTGGATTTTACGAGCCCACGACCATACGTGCTCGTGGTTGCTTTCAATTTTAAGGAGTCTGAAAGCAAATAAGAAGACTCTGAATTGAGGGAATGATCAGGCAAGGAGGAAGTGTTCGATGAAGGAACATGTATGAGGACCAGAACTGAGGTTAGCGGGGAACAATGATGGGCCTCCTTGCGGGGTGGATGAATGGTGGCAAAAATAACGAAACATTTGCGGTATGACAGGAGTGGATGGCTCATGTAAAATAATCAGATGACGACCGATGTGGTGCGCAAATCAATGTGGCAAGGTGTAGGGGCGCACTGTTGTAATTGTATCAAGTGAAAGCGAGAAATGATCTCAAGAATTATCACGAGCTCATAAAAATGAATCCCATGATCTAAAAACTGTTAGAAACGGAGAGCGGCCTGAGTGGCACGCAAACCGAGGCAACTATTGGTGTCTAAAAAATGGGCAAAAAAATAAAATAAAATAATGTAGTCAAAAAGATGCAACGAAGTGACCATTTTGATTGTCTCGTCGTGCTGGTTCCAATGGTGGAAACGGTTCGGAAAATGGACTCCGTATGGGTACAGAAAAGCCGAAACAAGAAAAGGTCAACGGACTATAAATAGTAAGTGGGCCCAACATGACATGTGTCATTTGATTATTGGACTCTGATTCGTGCGCACAGTGGACCAGAGCTTACTTGTATTTTCTGGACGATTTGACCGATGGATTTCCGATTCGGGAGAGCCAGGTATTCCGTTAAACTAATACCTGCATTATTTTTTTGGGTTGGGGGGGTTGGTGGGGCTCATGTGATGTCTGTGTACGGTCAACAGGGGTGGACCGCGGGTTCATTTGGTCAAAACCGTGGTCTCCGACCGCGAGTTTTGACAAGACAGTCACGGTCAGAAACCGTGACTGTTACGCTCGACAGCCGCGGTCTAGACCGCGACTGTAGGGCTAGACAGCCGCGGTTTGGACCGCGACTGTAGGGCTGGATAGCCGCGGTCTGGACCGCGACTGTTCTGGGTTATGGATGTAGGTATGTTTATTTGGACATGAGCCTAATGAGACTTCTTTGTCTGATGTGCAGGATGCCACGGGTGATATGGCGGGAGAGGGAGATGCCAGAGGATCTGGTGACGGCCATCCGAGATGACCGTCGGGTGCGGAGCATGTTGGGGCTCTTCAGACTACTGAATTTCACGGAGATCCCTATGATACGGTCAGCAGGCTTACTGCTGAACCGATTGATCGACTTCTGGGAGCCAGAGACACAGGCCTTTCGAGTACAGGGAGAGAGGGTGGACCTCACCCTGATCGATGTTTACTTCATGACTGGGTTGCCCTGCCTGGGGAGGGTAGCCGACACACAGCCGTGGGTCTCCGCGGATCTGGATATAGATGACCTAGCAGTGCGGTTTGGCCGAGCAGACGCGAGGGTGCATCGGAATGCACTCCAAATTCAGGATTTACGGGAGCCAGCGGTACGTGCGATGGCAGCCTGTGTGGTACGGATTTTGGGATCCCAGTCACCTGAAAAGGTGTCTGGGGGGCAGATGCAGATCGTAGAGCGAGTCCTGGCTGGGACTTACTTTGCATGGGGCCAGATGTTCCTGACCTACGTGCAGCGACAGCTGTCTGCAGCGAAGGAAGCTGGCAAGGGATTCTGTTTTGGTTCCTTTCTAGTGGCATTCTTCATGGAGAGGGTCCCTACATTGCGGCCGCGTGTGCCGGTCCGAGAGGGAGGCTTGAGGGAGCCTTGGATGATCCGGTGGGGGGAGATGATGCGCCGTCGTGGTGGTGGTGATGTTGGCCAGTATTTTACGGATGAGTTGTACATGCAGTGGCTCCAGTTACCACTGGTGTTGGAGGATTTTCCTTACAGAGACATGGACTACACAGGGGATCCAGATGCGCCACGGCCACCAGGACAGGCGTGGGGTCCAGATGGTATGTATGATTGTAATTGTGTTGTCAAGTTTTTTATGTGATATATGATGTATGGTTGATATATAGTGACTGACAACTGGGTGTTTGCAGATGTGGGTCCGAGGCCGCCGCCAGATCATGTGCCCCGTAGAGGGGTTGTGGCCATGCCAGCTTTGCCTGGACGGGGGGCGGGTCGTCGCCCAGATCCAGAGGGGGCACTGCAGGCCTTAGGGGGTCTGTTAGAGCAGCTACTGGAGGGAGTGACTGACCGGGGGTGGCGAGACCTAGATCCTGCTGTTATTCGGGATTGCTTGGAGGCGCCGCGTGACTTTAGATGGATTGCGATTCGTGTGGCTCTATTGGCGGACCGTGCACGGGCTCAGAGGCCTAGGCGAGATGAGCACTTGCCTGAGGAGGAGCATAGGGAGGAGTCTGAGGCTACTGACACGGATAGTGATCCAGGGTATGATTCCCATTAGGGAGAGAGCAGGGGACTCTCCCTGATTTTTTGTAGCTACGGCTTGTAGTATATGAGGCTTGATGGATGTATATGCCTTTTTTGTATAGTTGAGTACTGGGTACTCAGGACATGTACAGTTTTGTAACATATATTTTTTGGATATGTATATATTTATGCACGTGGATGCACTCTTTTATTGTGATATTGGCTTGGTTGTACGCACGTGGATGCGCTTTATGATGTTTGATGTGTTTGTATTGCACATGGATGCAAGTAGTCTAGGGTGTTGGGCACGTGGATGCCCCCTGCGTATTTTATGTGATGCAGTATGATGTATGTATGATTAGGCACGTGGATGCCCTATGGATATTTATGTTTTATGTGTATGGATGCAAATGTTGATGTAATGCAGTCTTTTTGGTTTTTTGTATGGTTGGATGAGATGTTATGAGGAAATGATGCATGATGGAGGTGTTACATAGTGTGATTGATATGCCAGTCTAGGACATTGTTCGCCATTTGATCTGTGACACTATTGTCAGCTCTTGGGATATGTGTGAATGTGATGGATTCAAACTGTCGGCTAAGTTGTTTTGTACGCAGGAATTTTCTAAATAGGCAGGGATCACGCACCTGGTAGCAGTTGTTGAGCTGGGAGACAAGTAGTTGGGAGTCCAAGAACACATGAAGGTGATGTATGCCCATCTGGAGGGCAGCAGTTAGGAGACCGGTCACAGCATCATACTCCGCCTGGTTATTGGTAGCAGGGCCGATACATATTCCATCAAGGTGGATGCGTTCGTTGGAAGGGGAGTATAAGACCCATGCTGCAGAAGCTAGGTTGGGAGACCAGCGGCTGGCACCATCAGCGAAGCCGATGTAACAAGGTGGAAGAGGATCCATCTGTGGGCATACAAAAGTGCAATGAATGTGAGGTTGTGGTAAAAAATGGTGAAAAACAAAAAGAGAGCAAACTGTGCAAATGTGGACCAATGAGGTCGCGGTTTCGGTTATGGGTAGAAACGTTTAAGATACAACCCATTCCGTGGGTTGGATAAGGGTCGACCTTCAGAGTCTGCTAAAATGTATGCCCCCTTGCCGAGGCAAGTTTGCACAATGTAAGGGCCTTGCCACATGGACTCGAATTTTCCTTTACCTTTTTTGTCGTTGGCTTGGTCATAGGTGAGGACGAGATCCCCTTCATGGAAAGTTCGAGGGTGGACATGTTTGTCATAATGGGATTTGGAGCGTGTTTTGGCAGCTTCGATATTCTGGAGAGTGGCACGACGATCTTCATCGGCTTGTTCGAGGGATAGAAGACGTTGCTCAAGGGGGGAGGTATCGGGGAGGAGCTCAACAGCGATGTGTAAGGCAGGTATCTGACACTCAATGGGGAGGATAGACTCTACACCGTGAACCAAATGAAATGGGGTAAAACCAGTGGCAGTCTTGGTGGATGTACGGTAAGCCCATAAGGCAGGAAATAGCATATGGTGCCAATTTGACTTATGCCGATCGACGGTGCGTTGGAGTATGGTTTTCAGGATTTTGTTAACTGCTTCTACTTGACCTTTCCCTTGGGGGTAGTAAGCCGAGGAATATTGGTGTTCGAACTTGAGGAGGGTGGATAACTCGCGCCAAACACGATCTTCAAAATGTGATCCGTGGTCAGATACCAACTGTTGAGGGACTCTGAATCTAGTGATGACATGGTTGAAGAAGAAACGGGCAGCAGTGTCAGCCTTACAATTGAAGGTGGGCATGGCTTCCGCCCATTTGGTGAAGTAATCGATGGCGACAATGATGTACTTATGGCCATTCGCTGATTTGGGTCTACACTCCATGAAGTCAATGGCCCACTTACAAAAGGGACCAACGGTGACTACTGGGTGTAACGGAGCAGGTGGTGTCTGAGCTTTGGGGGCGAAAAGTTGGCAGTTATGGCAATGCTTGACCGCATTGATGCAGTCGGTGAATAGTGTGGGCCAGAAATATCCGGCGCGGACGACCTTTTCGGCAGTGGCCATCCCTGAGAAATGGCCGCCGCAGGCACTGCTATGACAATCATTAAGGACTTGTTCATCTTCCTCGTGTGTAAGGCAACAACGAAGAATTGTGTCGATTCCTCGCCGATAAAGGACATCTCCAATGAGGAGGTAGCGAGAGGCATGGTGACGGATACGACGACGTCCGTTCCGAGTGACTGTGGGTTGAAACTTCTGCGTTCGCAGGTATAACAAGATATCGCCGTACCACGGGTCATCGGACGAAATGGTAAATAAGTGATTATCAGGTAACTCTTCGGAGATAGGTGGGGCTGGGATAAAGGAAGGGAGATCCGTCATGAGCTGGGCAAGCGCAAGGGATTTAGTGCTCTTGGTTGTTCGGACAGTGAGGTCATATTCCTGGAGGATAATGACCCATTTAGCCACACGACCTTGCAGGAGCCGCCGGTTTAAGAGATAGACCATGGGGTTAGAGTCGGCGACGACTGTGGTATGACTAAGTAAAATGTAGTGTCGCAATTTTTGGACGGAAAAGACCACTGCTAGGGCTAGTCTCTCCTCATGTGGATAATGTAGGGGTGGGCCGGACAAGGTCTGGCTGACATAGTAAATGACATGTTGTTGGCGGGAGGCGTCTTCTTAGATCAAGACTCCTGACACAGCATACTCAGATGCCGAGATGTAGAGGATGAAGTCTTGAGAGAAATCCGGAGGGGAGATCAAGGGGGCTTGTGTGAGAGATTTCTTGAGGGCATTAAATGCAGCTTCTGCTTGCTCGTCCTAGAAAAAGGGTACTTGGGTACGGAGCAAGCGCAAGAAACCATGAACGGTTGTGGCGTAATCGGGAATGAAGCGTCGAAGGAAATTAGATCGCCCTTGTAGACTTTGGAGCTGCCTGAGCGTTCGGGGAGAGGGAAGGTCTAAAATGGCTTGGAATTTCAGTGGATCAACAGTAATTCCTTTGTGGGAAACAATGAACCCCAACAATCGGCCTGCCGGAACGCAAAAAACACACTTGTGTGGGTTCAAGCGGATCTGATATTTGCGACAACGCAGAAAAACTTGCCGAAGGTCGTTTAGGTGGTCTGATCGTATTCGGGAACGAGCTGTAAGGTCATCTAAGTATACGAGTAGGACTTGGACCAAATCATGAAAACAATAGGTCATGGCCCGCTGGAATGTTGCACCAGCATTTTTGAGGCCGAAGGGCATAACACAATAGGAAAAAGTGCCCCATGGGGTAGCAAAGGCGGTCTTGTATTGGTCTTCCTTGCGGATTTGTATCTGATTATATCCAGAAAAACCGTCCATGAATGAGAGGACTTCATGCCCCGCACACGCATCGATGAGCTGGTCAATGAATGGCGTAGGGAAATTGTCTTTGGGACAGGCGCGGTTTAGATCTCGGAAGTCAGTGCATACTCTAAGGGTGCCTTGTTTCTTGTTGACAGGAACAGGGTTTGAAACCCATGTGGTATAAGCAATAGGATAAATGAATCCTGCTGTGCGAAGTTTCTCGATCTCTGTTTTTACAGCTGGAAGTTTGGAGGGGTGTATGGGACGTTGTTTCTGACGAATAGGGGTTATATCAGGCCATGTGTCGATGTGGTGTTCTATAATGGCAGGGTCAAGGCCAGGCATTTTGGTATAGGACCAGGCAAAGACATCACGGAATTCTTTGAAGAGTGCTTTGTACTCGTCAATCTCCTGCTCAGTGCAAGATTCTCCTAAAGCGATGAGTTCGGGGGGTGCCCCCGGGGGCAGCAAGATCGATTTGGATAATAGGTGAGATGTTGGCCGTGTTACCCTCTTCGAAGGCGTCAGGAGCAGGAATAGGGTCCTTGAACTAGTCGACCTTCGGGGGAAGGAAGTCTTTGGATTCCACTGCAAATTGAGGAGCAGTGCT
>LPNX011037323.1:0-18037 GCA_001517045.1 Pseudotsuga menziesii | reverse complement strand
ATGTAGACTTCAGCATTGTGTGAAGTGGGTAGCTGGGATATTAAAATGGATCGACATGTTCAGGCCTACATGAAAAATATACAGACATTCTTGAATAAATCACAACAAATTTTAAACATATTCATTTAGACTTTGACATGGGTAAAGCGCACTCCATACTAAACAGTGTCGGGTTTTCCAAGAAATTTTTATATGCAAAAGAAAAATCAGACATACCCATCTCGATGCTCAAGTGCAGCAATTCGGAAGTATGCAGACCTGCCAAACTGTAAAGAAACTTGGAATACCTAGGTGTTTGTGAGAGTATCAAAGTAGAAGTGCCTACTTGGCCTGAGATGAGCTTCACTCTTATATATCAAGAAGAGATAGAGAGGCAAACCCATATCACTTTATCAACGCATGGAGGTAGGTTGTAGATCTTGGTTGAATCGAACTTAAGAAAAACGATTTCCAAAACATATACACAGAGGGATAAAATTTACCATCCAATCGCAGCTTTCTGTAGATTGATAACTCAAGACATCAGTGTTAATACCAATTTTGGGAATTAAAGAAAATGTTGTGATTTATAGTGCCATGGTATCCAAGAAGAGTCGGTCGGTCTACCAATGAGCATTGCATATGCGTCTATTCTTGAATTTAGATGCCACAAAATATGAAATAGATAGTACCTATTTACACATGTAACTCTTTGCTTATTTAATGTCTACATTCATGGGACAAATGCAACACCGTATCTATGTATTCAGATCCCACCCTTTCAGAAGAATCTTACGATTTCATCACAAATAATGCATACACAGAACTATGCAATTTGTACATTGGTTAACCTAGACAAGGGTTAGTTCCTAGAAAAGAATAAAATGCACCCCTTGGACTTCTTCTAGATTTGCAAATTGAAAATCCCAAAGAGTAATAAGAAATACCGGATTGAAGTCAAACTCACAGCAAGTATTGACTCCTCCTAAACACATCTGTGGTTTATTCATAATACTCTGAATAGAATACAATAAAATGATTTACATAGAACATGATTGGTGCATATATTCATGCCTACTTGTAACATATAATTCGCAGTCATTATCTCTGGCTAGAATTTAAAATGTCGAGTTAAAAAGGCACAACCACACATACTATAATTTACAGATCCAAATTAATATTATATGCAAACTATTCTACACAACTGATAACGTTCAGATCCATACACATTTAACCTACATCAATCAAAGATTTAGATCCAAGAATGAAAATGCAATCAAGTTCAGATCTATTAAATACCAAGTATATTTTTTTTTCTACCTCAATCACCGGCTATGGACAACGATTGAAAATTTGCAAGCTATAACCATAGTCCTCCTGTTCATAGTTTGAAATGAGCAGATATATATAATATTCAAAACCTAATCTAATCATAAGACAGCAGGCGTAAGCTATGAAGATAAAATTGCAGCCAACTCCAAATATTTAAAGAAAACGTAGACAAGGAATATTCATTTTTAGATATATTTAGGCTCAAAACCAAGCATAAACAATATCCCAGACCTTTGATAGAGATGTATCCATGAGGGGATTGTTCTAGGCCTTCAAGATAAATATCGGTATAAAAAATACTTCATGTCTTTAAGGAACGTAGAAAATGAATATTTATTCCAGCCTTTAGGAAAGTGCATGTAATCAAAACATGTTCCAATTCTTTGTTGTTTAGAAAAAAAGGACAACCATAAAAACAAATAGCGATCTACTATCACAGTAAAGCGCAGACCGGGGATGTAAGACTCCATTTGAACGTCTCCATATTTGAAACTTGAATCCTCATGAATTCATCAAATGGTGATAGACCAGATAGTCCGGTTGTTATGTGCCCGGTCCACACTATCATGCAACTTCTTCTAGAAAGTTCACTATTTAAACATAAACCTCTGAAATCAAGTATCAAGACTTGAGGATGTAGTCAAACATAATATGTAACAGAGTTTGAAGGACTATGTCCATTGTAAGCAAGGATAGGTAGTAGGCACTAAGTATACAAGAGATTACCTGACACACTTTGTTTCAGCTGATTAAATACATCAAATAAAAGAGGGTCCGGGAGTGAGCTAGCAACAAAATCATGACAGTATGAAAATCTAAGGGGGATAGAAGATCATTAACATCATTCGGTAGATAGGTATTATTGATATGTATTATCGCAAACTTGGAGGTCAACAAAACACATTTCAGATTCAGCTAAGCATCTTATCAACCACAATTTAATCTCCCTATCTAGTAAATAAATCTGAAGATACACCCAAGCCACATTTCGTCAAATTGATTCTA
Source organism: Pseudotsuga menziesii (assembly GCA_001517045.1). Lineage (NCBI taxonomy): Eukaryota > Viridiplantae > Streptophyta > Pinopsida > Pinales > Pinaceae > Pseudotsuga > Pseudotsuga menziesii. The sequence continues at coordinate 15,721 of LPNX011037323.1, read as the reverse complement.
TATATATTCAGCAATTTTCCTTTGCATAACTACTGAATGAATCAAATGTAGGCACAAGCATCATTTTACCAGATTTGTTAACTTAACTCAACGATACACTGCCTGCTCACACAATCACTCAGGTCGTCCCCGGAGAGAGGATTCCTTATCCGATATGGAATTGCTTCAAAGGTAAGCTCCGAGCAATTCTTCTTCCAAAAGAAATCATGCAACTATCATGTTAGCCCATTCTTGAGGGCTCGGCGTTGTAGCTGGGCTCTGATACCATATGTAAAATACCCGTGATACCTTAAAGCAATAAACCATTAAGAAGTATGCAAAATAAAAACATTTAGCATTTATTTTGAATTCATAATCATCATCATATAAACAAATAAACAAATAAATAAACCAGCACAAGATATAATACAATGAGACAACCAGATTCACGTGGTTCACGCCAACCTTGGGGTTACATCCACCAAAGATAGTCCAGACCAAACCGTCCGGATTTTTTTTATTTTCATTAAGTACTCAAACAAGGTTACAAAAATGCAGTTCCTATACTGCAGCCTTTCAACATATATCTCTTACCATGGACATTACCAAAATGCAAATACCAGGGATTCCCATGCCTCAAGTTTTCTGGGCAACCGATAAATCCCATCTGAGGATCCGCCATACCCTAAAAGTGAAAACATATATATAAGATATCTTTTAAAACAGGTTTGCCTATATCAAACCAGGTATGGAAACACCAAACGGCGCTTAGAGCTGCTAAGTTCAAGATTCAAAGTATTTATTGCCGAAACGGCCTATCTAGCCTCTTGAAACGCTGTTTCAAAGGTTGGGAACCAACACAGCTTATCAGTATTATAAAGGCAAAGCATGGTATTGAATAGACAGATCGAAGTCTTTCTTATGTCCAGCAACACATACAGGACAACCTTTACGTTGGAAAGAAACGCATCTCAAGGTAGTAAGACAAAACCTAAGTCAAAGGACAGTCTTTCTCAAGGAAAAACGCATCACCAAAAAAAATTGTTTGAAAACAGCATAATTCCACTGCTTGGCAGTTTCGTGAAGGACCGGCAAAATTTACTGAAGTTAAAAAAAATTATCTTTAAAACCTTTCTTTTCTTCAATCTCTGGGAACCCTGCCAGTGATTAGAAATGAGAAATCTCTCAGTATTGGGTTTCTTGCAAGTTGAACTCGGCATGAAAGCATTTGACATTGAAAATTAAAAAGGTGAACTAGGTTCTTAATAAGTGGGTGTCTCGTACACATGCCTCTGATGATTAGCCATGACTCATGTGATTAAAGCTTGAAGACAAAATATCCAGAGGCCATGGCTCTGGCTAGTAAAGATTTGAAGACAAAACCGATGACTCCATCGATTGAAACATTGAAGTTTGTAGCACCCACACGTCATTGGCCACAAGATGGTGAAGCTCAGAACTTACACATTGGATAGCCGCGGTCACAGACCCTGATTTGTTGTAGTTACATTGTTATAGCGTAGAGTGATGGACATTGAAAAAATAGAGACAAAAATTAAATAAGAACACAAAAACTAGTCATCACGCTAGCGCCACGAAACATAGCCACGGTTCTGCTGGGATTCGGCTTTGGTGATACGTGGGTTAAAAAAAAAATCAAACAGAAAGTCTGAACCAATTTATGAAGTCAATATTCTGCACTTGGAAAAACCATGGTTATGACCAGCAATTGTCACCAAGGTTATCAATGCGAGGTCAGACCACTACCAAGCTATAACCAACCAGAAAAAGGTAAAAGGGTTAAGAAGATTAGCCAATACCGTTATTGGGTTAAAATTCAACATGGGTGCATTTTCAGGTCCGTGTAGATAAGGACACTTGGATCAATAAACGTGAAAAATATTTCAGGAGGCTGAAAGTCCCATAACTAACAAATCGAAACAACCCTGACGACTAGAGGCATACAGAATGGCCACTTCATTTGAATTGAAAACACAATGAGCAGTATCATACCAGACTCATAGCGTAAGATCCCACTTACTCTATCTGTAGCGTGGGGTTTTTGCCTAAAACCTAAAATGATTGAGGAGGCACGCCCCTTTCTAGTGTTTCCTCTCAAAAAGGTAAAAATCCTTCCCTTCACAGCAGTGAATTCTTCTACAGCAAAAAGGCAGAGCGTTTTTTCTAGAAGAGTGTCGGGTTTCCCCCTCCCAATCAGAACCTGGTTCTTTTTAAAAGAAAAAGGAGTGCAGAGAAAAGAGAAAAGTATGCAATTATGTGCATGGTGCATGCGCAGGTCCCCTCTGTCCCGGAGCAGGTAACGACCGTTGAGGTCAGTGGTAATCAATTCCTTCCTTTAAGCCGAACCTCTCCTTAAGTTGTGCTGGTTGAAAGTAAATTAATTCCTCTCTTATAATAAAAAGTAAAAGTTTACATATGTAAAGCGAGGGAGTAAATACTGCCAAAAAGACTCAATGAGTCCTTAGGCCTAAAAGAGAAAATAAATCCATCCTATAGACCTTTAGGTCTTCGGATTTAATACTTATGTTTTCCTTCGTTCGCATGATATAATTTATATCATGATACTCCACGTTCTCTCAATTTATTAATTCATCATATATTTTACTTATAGCTTTTAATTAAAAATACCTTATCTTTTATGAAGGCTTTGTTTGTCATTTTCTTTCTTCCTTATGGAGGACTTATACCTATCATAGATAGATCTTCAATTTATTAATACTTGTCCCCTTTTTCTTAAATTTTTCTTTGTCCTTATGATATGATTTATATCATAATGTCTGTTGTCCAACCCTTGTTTCCGATCCCTTAACCCTAGTTCTTGCCGCACCTGTGTTCGTTGGCTTTTAGTGTTATTAGACTTTCACCTAACTTTCATGTTTTTCTTTGGGTGGGGCCTTGGCACTTGAGCTCCTCACCCAGAAGCCTCATACAACAATATGCAAAGGTACAAATTATTCCAGGGCATAGGAGAGGGATATTACATTACCCAGGTCCGTGGATTCACCCCTCGGAAACATCAAAGGAGCAAAAATGGTCCATGGGGTCTAAGGAGTATGCATAAGGACAGGGAAGGCCATAAAAGTGTCATTCACCATATGTGGTAAAATCAGCTATAACAGTATTCAAAGGAGGAGTGTTTTGAGAGTGACCCCCATCCCTCTATTTATAGTTTTTTTAGGGTTCTAATCCCCTGGTCAGGTTTTTAGCCCCTTTTGCTCAAACTTTAGCTCCTTTTAGGGTTTTAGGCTCATTTATGGGTTTTTAGCCCCTTTTTGGAGGCTTTAGCCCCTATGAGAGCTATTTAGGCTCTTTTTAGGGGTTTTTAAGCCCTTTTTCCTAGTTTTAAGCTTGTTGAGGGTGTAGGGGTCAAATGGGGTTAAATGAGGGTCATGCATGGGTGTCCTTGGGTGGTGTACACCATGTAGAGCCGAGTGAGGGATTTTTTGGGTTAACAGGGACAATGATTATAATCAAAGTGGTGTAACAATATCATGGTGAACCTTTGGTATTTAGCTTGGAATTGATGATTCCCATTCTAGACAGACAACAACATATTTTGGAGCATCCTAGTTTAAAATTGCTTGAGGACAAGGAATATTGGGATGGTAGGACTTTCATGTCCCATAATTGATGACCATGGGGATAATTTCCTATCCCAATTAATCCCTTTGGTGTAGGATAATAATAATCCATTGAGGGGTTTAAATTTTTTATGTAGGCAATTAATTAAGTAGGAACAATTAATTGCTTTAGAAGTGGAAATGTATTTGGGCTCAAGTATTTATTTCATAAATAAGTTAATTGGAAATAAATACATGAGTAGTGAGCCAAGTGGGGTGCATAGGAGGGTTATTTGGACCCAATAGTCTTGGGAACAAAAGAAAAAATAAATTAAAAGGAAGAAAGAAAAGGAAACTAGGAGAAGATTAGAAAGATCTAGAAATGCATAAAAAGTAGGTCAGTTAGAAAATAAGGAAATTTTATAGGGAACAATTTATAAAAAGGATAAATCATGACATTGTGAAAAGTAGGAAACAATAGGGTGTAGTTTCTAAAGGAAGAAAAAATGGTCAATTGGAAAGGCAGGAAATCAAGGAGGACAAAGAAGGAAAGTTCTAAATCCACTCATGAGGATGCATTGGGTAAGGGATGTGGGCCACCTATTGAGTGAATTTGACCATGAAGCCTAATTGTTATATAAAAAAATGATATCACATGACTATTGGTCTTTTTTATCATTTGAGAATCGAATTGAGAGCATTATGCTACTCATACAAGGAGATGCGCCCCTAGTCAATATGGGAGATGTTCCCCTGCTTCCATTGAGAGGATGGATGCATTCATATTTAATAATTGAGTTTTATCTCAAGTTGCTGATCATATCCAATACTATTCCATTTGATTGAAGAATCCATAGATTCAAAATTCTTCTTTTCTCTACAGAATAGTTCCTATGATTGTACTATGGTTATGTAATGATTATGGAGACTATTTCATGAGATACCTATGAGTTCTATTTGACTTATTTTTTTCATTTATGATGTAATAAATACTCTCTTAAAATTTAATGAAATTTCGAGTTGTTTTTATAAGTTTATTCAGGAGTTAATTCAACCTTGCCTAGTTTTACATGCATTTTTGAGTAGTTTTGTTGTACCAAGAATAAATCAATCTCTCTATAACAAATTATCTTAATTTATATTCTAATAGGTTCTTGAAACACTCTTCTATATATTCCAAGTCCAAATCAATCAATTTGTATCCCCCTTTCATTGTTTGGAAAGGCCAAAAGTCAAACTGAAGGAGTTGTCCAAATAACTAGTTTTACTAGTGACCCCCCCCCACCCAAGAACCTTTCAAATCTATTTCAGAACTATAAAAACCTGTTAATAATTACCCATACGTTCATATCATATTTATAAAGGTCTCCCTAATCCCAATTCTATCACCACTGGTTGTTGGAGACTGAATTGTAAAGGTTCTAGTTGGCATATGTTGGGACTCCTAGGAGCCTAGAATTAGACTTCATTCTAGATGATGTTCAATCCCTAAAAGGAACCAACACATTGGGATTATGGACCTGAAAATTTAATACCATTCCATTTCCTTTTTTATCTTACTGAATCCCCTTTCTTCTCACTCCTGAAACTCAAATTTTTCCTTTCCTAATAGCTAGTTTGTTGAAATTTGTGTTCAAGAGTTAGTGAACCATTGAATATGATTTTGGTTTATTATGCAGCAAGTTAGTTATTTATGTGAATATTTATTCCCTATTTATATCAGTAGTTTGGTTCCCATTTCCTTCAAGTTGGTTCTTGTAAATAAGGGAATTGATGTCTCCTTGAGGATGGTTCTTAAAAAACAAATCTTTGTAAACATTGTTTTATATAATAACAAGTTTATGTGGTTTTCTCCTTCATTGAGTTTCCACATAAAAAAACATTGTATATTTTGTATGACTTTTTGTGATGTTTAATAAAAATTGCAAGAAGTGCCCAATATTGATTCCCCCACCTCCTCTCGGTATTGGTGAAGATTCTAACATTTAAGGATTCCAATTTTTACATGGAATATACCTCGTCAACAATATTTTCTTTTCACACTTCTTAAATCCCTTGATGAATAATCATCTTCCTTTAACAGTAAAAAAATCATCTCTTCAAAAATAGTTGAGGAAACCTTTAGTTGTCCAACACTTTCCACTACACTCAATAATAGATTTTAATCATCTTCATTTCGAAGTATCTTATTATTCTCTATTTCATTGAATATTTTCATTTCTTTGTTTGCATTTACGATCTTTATATAAAATTTGAGACTCGCTGCTATAATATTTATTTTAATTAAAAATGATATTTTCTTCCCTCATTTTATCTAAAATTGAAATTTCTTTATCATAAAACCCCTAATTCAAGCACACTTTGATGATTAAATTATAATTTTCCACCTCTAGATTTCCCATAAGTAATTTTGATATTATAATAGATATCATTCAGTTCCATAAACAAGGAAATAATTATCTAAAGATCATGTTATAATCATTTACTATGAATTTCAAGTCCCATTTCCTCATTTCCACAAACTAAAACCTAATTTTGAAAGGTTTAGAGTGTAAGGACCTAGCATAGGTATCTATGAGAACTGTCTAGTTCTTGAACATGATTTTTTATTTAGAAAATGATGAAAAACATATACCATTAATAGGTCTCCAATATTTGAGATTAGTAGAGCATCCTATGTAGAGGATTTTTCCTAGGATATTTTTTTAGCAATTGGAGGCATTGCTAATTTTTGGCATCCTCAATGTTGCAGGAGAGAAGCTTCAGGAATCATGACTACTGAATTGGAACTTGAGACTGAAATTGTCCTCAAACTCAAGGCATATGTTCCCATATGTTATTGGCATCATTGTTTTTGTTTTTGTTGTTGTTGTGGGAACTGAAAAAAATGAGGTTGATCTATTGAAATTTTAGGATGGCCTCCCAATGATGATGCAGAAAACCCAACAAAACCCTTCTCTTCCCAATCATTAAAGGCATATCAAATTCTATTATCAACATGATACCTTTGTTCCTCATGCTCTTCTTTACTTGTGGGAAGAATAGGTCAAGAGAAAATGACCTATTGTTACTATCATTTAAGGATCTAAAATTCTGCTTGTCACTCAAGGAACACAAATATTGTGCTAAATGATGACTCTCCCATGGAAGATTGGGTTTAAGTTATGAGAATAATGGTAAGGCAAATATTTTGTATTTCCTCGGCATTGATACTTAAATTAAAATCTTTCAAGGGAATCATCTGGAATCTACCAACATGAATTCACATTCAAAATTTCTTAAGAAAAAATACCATCCAAGCTCAACAATTATCCCTCAAAACTCATGGGTGCACTTATGCTTCAATTTTCAACCATTTCCCTACTATTACGAAACCTCCATCCACTCAACATTACAAATGGATCTTTATTTGATACATCATGGTATGATGCATTACTTCTAGGCTACCCCTACTAATAGAGAAATTATTTGTTCCTTCCCCACTTCCAATCACCCCTAGCTAACTCTGTATAGCCATTATGTCTCCCTCCACCAGTCTTCAATTCACACATCCATTCGATGCTTTTAAATCATCTTCATCAAATTGATGAATTCAAAACTATTATCAAAACTATAATATGATAGTAGTAAGTCAATTACAAATAATTATAGTAATGTTCAAAAAAATAACCTAAGGAATACAAATAGTTATAGAAATCCCCATAAAAATAACCTAAGGTACACAGTCAAAATCTCCCTTCATAATATTCCAATGTTCACCGTTCATGAATTGACATTAATTTGAGTGAATTGTGGTTTTCTTTGCATGTTTAAATGCTCCAATTTCATCCCTTAGGCCAGTTAGGGTTTGTTCAGAAGGAAAAAAAAAACAACTTTTTTTCTTGATGAGGAGTGAACATTACAACACTAGATTTGGTAGATATGGGGTGAAGATATTGGGGAAAAAATCGCCTAGGCTACTGCGTCGTGTATTTGCGTAAGACTATATATGTGAATAACATTTTGGTAATTTTTTGGAAATGGATTTATCTCACATAGTTTAGAAATGAAATATTATTTTGATTCACAAAGGCAAGAAAAAATTGGAGAGGTTGTCAGTTTGTTGGATGACATGGTTGATAAAAAGTTGATACCTAGATTAAACTTGTATGTTGGATCGAGTCTTAGGCCCAAATAATTGGGCTTAGTGGGTAGTTGTGGAGGCCCTAGGTTTTCAGCTTGGCTCTCATACTCGATGTAGTTCATAATTTGAAGTAATTAATAAAAAAAACTCACAAGTTATTTTCTAATGCAACATAAAACACATCTATTTATCAACAACTTAAATTACTATAAGTACCTAAAATAAAATAAAGTTAAGAAACAAACCTAGATATGAAGTAAGGAAAATTTGACTTATAAGAGTGTACAATAGGACCATGCTACTAGCACAAGTGGTAGCAACATGGAAAAAAGTGGGGGGGAATACTCTCCACCAAACCTAACCCTTAGTCTAAGACTAAGATCCACCAACCACTCAATCAATAAACTATGTTATACCATTCCCCTCTTCCACCCTTCCTCGCCACCAACATGGAATACTAAAAACATACTTAGGCAATCCAATATTCCCATGCAACCTACCTAACCCCAAAAACCCCTCAATAAATCAATAGAGAAGGATACCATCATGTCCTCCATCTCTCTTTAAAAGCCCATTATCCATATTATTAAAATAAATTTCATTAGCTTGAATGACCCCTGTCATCCAAGAACTAAAGAACTAATACCCCTTTAGTATAATAAATAATATTTTAGCATTAATTATGCACCTATTTATTAATTTATTTTCCTATTATATATTTATTATATGTGTATACCATTATGCACCTATAACAATAATTAATTTCCATGTTGGGGCATTACATCATTTATGCCAATTTTATGTATGACAACAACAACTTGAAGGAAGTGAATTTATACATATCTCAAAATAGGTCTTCATAATGAGATTACATATCTCCTACCACTCCTAGTTGTTGGGGTATTTATACACTTAGGAATTAGTTAAGATCAACTTGTTATAGTGTATCTTTAGGTAAACTGTGTTTCTTTAGTATGCATTAGTATACATTTGACATAGGTAATCTAACCATCACAATATATTTTAGACATAGAGTGATCTGAGGGTTCATTCTCACCTTGATCTTAATAGTTATTGATCGATGGCTTAGCACTCTATATGTGCATGGTCTCTATTTAAGGAGCATGGAGGATTATTTTTTCAATGATCCATTATGAGAAAATCATCGTAATATTATTTTTTTCCATTTCATATTAATATTTCCTCAAGTACCTATTTGGAAGGGGTCATGGATTGCTTCCCTCTTTTAGGGTTTTAACCTCATTAAAAACTTGATGTGTCGATTTGAGATCTATTTGTTTGAGCAACTGCTCAATTTGTTTGATCGTTTAGAAATATATTGTGTTAATAAAATATTATTAACTTATATGGATTTGGATTTTGAGGTTGTAACATCTCTAGAGAATCATGGACAACGATAGAGAAATTCCCAAATAACCTTATGACATGTAATATCAAAATTAAAAATAGCACATCCTATCCTGTCCTCCTCATAGAAGTGAGTCTCACCCCATTGAGAGCATGGCTATGACTAGGTACACCTAATCATACATGGACACGATAAACAACATGGGAGACATGAAGCTTATGAAGAGTGATTTATACTCTAGTCAAAACCACTTGTAGCTTAAGAGAGGTTCATGTAAAGATGAGAACTCTTCGATAAATTATTGGGGAATCAAAGAAGAGGCCACTCTACATAATAGTGATATATGAAAGCATTATTACATCCAAATTTAAGAAGTTGTGTTGTGATAAAAATTTACAGGATGTCACAAAATTAAGATATTATAAGGAGGTGATCAAACATAAATAATGTAGAAGAACAAAAATACTTCTCTAATTTAATGAGGATAAAAAAACAACACTTCTAAAATAAGAACATGTTCTCATGAGTTCCTTAATGAAAAAAGGCCTAAAGTGTAGTGGGATGGAATAATTTCTCATATTTATGAGAGTAAGTTGTTTAAATATAAAAAACACTTTCTCATAGAATTTCTTGTATACACTCACATTATAATACAACTTCAAAATATTTTGTACAACTTGATTTTTTAACTTATCTCAACTATGATGATATAGGAATGCTTCCCTTAAAACTTTTAAAAAAATAAATATTAAAAAACACAAATTATTATTTATCTTTGTAACCAAGTAATTAATAACTATAATAGCTCATATTTAAAATATTGAAAATTTTCATTCTAAAGGAATGGTGCCGTCATTAACTTTGTAGTTAAAATAAGTTGTTTATAATAACAGAAATATTATGGCCATGAGCTTTGTAGTAAAAAATAATTCAGAAAAATTAAATAATTAAATAATTTAACAAGTTAAATTGAGAAAAATAAAATTATTTTATTTATAGATAAGGATAATTTTTATTTATAAAAATGTGTTTATTTTTTATTTTTTTATTTTGGTAACTAATATTTGTCACAAAAATTAATGAAATATTATGATACTTATTATTATAAATAGTTGATAATAAAGTGGATATATACATTATCTATAATTTGTGTGGAAAAAAATGTTTATTAAAATTAATTTAAATAAATCTTAAAACTAAAAATTAATGAAATTTAACTAAAATTATTATAATAAAATTTAGTTTGAATTTAAATTAGTTTGTAACTTTTTACTTTTTATATAATATTTATCAAAAATTTGGAGTATAAAAATATTAAATCAAATATTTTGATAAATACAAATTAAATTTATAAATTAATTAATATATTTTTTTATTAGTTAATATTTATTTAATTATTATTTTGATATAGTTTTATTCAATTTCAATTAAAAAAATATTTCAAAATAAAAAATCTATATTCTCCACTGTATGTTTTACTATATTTATGAGTTAATTATTAATGGCATCTTCTATGTAAAAATTTGGGTAACTATTATTTATTTTTTAAATTCTAATTATAAAATGTTTAATAATATTTTTTGTAAATATATTCAGGTTTTTATGTATATTTTTAGAGAATATATATAATAAAAATTAATCATATTTTAACTATTAAATGTTTTCCATCACATAAAGTAATTAGAGATAGCAAAAGTTAACTTCTCTCAATCACATATTTCCCATTCCAATGGATTCCAATTCTATAAAAACCAACCCAATAATAATTAGAATGAAAAGGACTTGGAAAGGTCCTTCCTAAATTTGGTATTATAGTGCTTGAAAGGAAAAGTAATGGTGATGATTGCTTTTCCATGTATATATATCATGTTGACTTTAGCCCATTGGTTAGTCTTGAAGGCCATAATAACTCCACTAATTAGTGGTGTGTATGCATAAAATCAAAAGAGTTCATGTTAGCCTTTTAGATTGTCCATGATATAATTATTTATTATCAAAGTGTTTTTTTAAATAAAAACAATGTATAACATGTTTTAATAAAACCAACAAAATCCTTAATATCTATTTCTCACATTATTTTTTGTGGGCAATAACATTTATGAAACTATTTTAGCATAAACACATATAATTAATTGGATTAGATGATAAGATAAGAAGTGCATTTTAAATATCTTAATTATTGATTTCAATTATTTATCTTTTAGTTTTTCATCTCTTCCATACCTTTAAATACACATTTAAACACTTTTATTTAATGAATGTTTAAATATATAAAACCAATTTTAAGGTATAAATTACATTTTTAAATTAAATAATATAAAAAAAGAAACATTAACATTTTGTTTTATATATAACTAAATTTTATCTAAAATTACAATTTAATCTTATATTAAAAAATTAAATATAATAGATTTAAAAAAAATCTATTTCAAAATTTCAATCATATCTTTATTAAATTTAATTTAATATTTCAAATACATAAAACTTTAAAGAAAATCCACCCTCACAAAAAAAAAAGTTATAACACCCACATAGTTTGTGGTTGGATCACTTAGATAAGGATCAAATGGTTGAGAGACAAGTATAGCATAGAAGAGAGTGCAAATGTTTTTTTATTCATTGGTTAAACTTTGATTTATCCATGCTTGGCTACATGGTATCATCCACATTCTTAGTGTTATATATTTATCAACTATCAATTATTTTTTATATTCTTTTTCTTTTTATCTTACATTCATCTAGCTACTAGTTATCCATTCATTATCTATATTTTTATATTAATTTTTTTTTTATAATTGTTTATTTCAAATTTTGAAGAACTGCCATAAAATCAATCTGGATAGTATACTTGTCTCATCCTCATCCCTAGATGAAAAAGCATAGGCTATATTCCACCCCAAATCTTAAATAAAAACGTCTATCCAAGCAACTAAAAAAACTAATAATAAAGTAGCAAACCAAACCCAAGCTCATTACCAATTATAAACATTACACTAGTATTAATAAATTTACATTAATTAATAAAATTATAAAACTAAAAAATATTAAAAAAATATATACTTGTAACTATCTATAAAATTACTTTTTAATTAATAAAATTATAAAGCTAAAAATATTGAAAGAAAGTATACTCTTAACTATCCATAAAAAAAATATTTTTTATAGTTATAACTATCATTAAAATACATTACTTAAAAAAAATATTTTTTATAATTATAATTATCATTAAAATATATTAATTCAATAAAAATTATTTTTTATAATTATAATTACCATTAAAATGTAGCCTGCATAAGTGTGGCTTATTTGCGTTTTAGTAGCTATGAAATCAATTATTGTAAATTAGAAATTACTATTTCAAATCCTACCCAAATTTACCTATGTGTCAATAGATCCTTGGACCCTGTATGTGAGACCAACCCAACCTCCAGTTACTAATTCCCCTAGTTACCTTAAAAAAAAAGAGGCCATAATAAAAGGCACATTTCACTTTCCCTAGTTACCTTAAAAAAAGGCCATAATATAAGGCACATTTCAACAAGTGGGATGAAGTGTGACATTAAAAAAGCATTTCACATTTCAAATCCTAATTAGTCGTTGTATGATAGCCGGATTCTCGATCAAAAAGCCAATATGAATTTTTGAACCGAAAATTCCTTTGATGGAATGGAATCCGAGGGTGAGTGTACAGTTTGAAATTCAACCGTTAGGTTCCTTCCATATTTCTTCAAAAAGCTATTTTCATATTCTTTGAAAAAAAATCTTATGTCTTCAGTTTACTTCATATTGGCTTTCAGATTGTAATTTCGTTGCAGGTTGTTTGGTTGCATTGATTATTTGGTTCTTCAAAAATTTATGAAAGTGCTTAGCAGCTCTTTCTACTGTGTGGATTAATTGGTATTATTGTAAGTATTACAGAATGTATCCAAGAGTATGCTTCATTTTCCATTCCAATTTGATTCAGTTATTATCATCATCACAGTAATAAGTACTTTAGTGATTTTAGGGTTTCTCTCTTTCTGTTGCAGGTTTTGTTCAGATCGCTGGATGATGGCACAGAATACTCTGAAAATCGGTTAATGGAATGGGATCTGAAGGTTTGAGTGCATTTTGAAATTCAACCTCTAGGTTACTTTCATATTTCTTGAAAATGATTGTTATTCTAGCTTTTATATCTGTCATATTTCTACACCGATTAATTGGCGAGTTCTTGAAATTCAATCATTGGGTTACTTTCATATATCTTGAAAAATATTCTTATCTGATTAGGTTACATCATATTGGCTTCTAGATCTGTATTAGCTTTCATATCTGTAACTTACTTTGTTGATTGCATGCATTGATTGATTGATATTCTTCAAAATTTTATGAGAGTGCCTGCGCAGCTCTTTTTACTCTGTGTGGATTAATTGGTATATTACAGGATTTATCGATGAGTATGTTTCACTTTCCGTTCCAATTTTATTCTGTTACTATTTTGCTTTAAAGGGAAGCTTCTGGTGGACTCAAAAGAGCAATTCGAGAAATTAAGGATGGGAGGGCCTTGGGAATTTCGGCATAACCTCTTCCATGTCACAAAATACCAGTCGTGCATTACATGTAAGTTTTTGAAGTTGTAGAGAGCCGGTGCAAAGATCCTTCCTCGAGATTCCATGCACGGTCCGTAGTTGCATTTTTTTTTTTATATAAATAAAATAATTTATGGTTTAAATACCCTTATGAAATTTGATTATTTAAATGTTCTTTAAATCTTTATTTGATTATTATTTAAATGTTCTTTAAATCTTTACAGCATTGTATTCAGTTTGTTTTTTCTTATTTAATGTGTAAAGATGCTCTTTTTACAGCATAGTATACAGAGAAAGTAATTTTGGATTTACAAATTTTACAATTTTTTCCTGAAAAGTAAAAGTATGAGAGGGCACCCCTGTCCTAAACTTCCAGGCATCGGTCCAAAGAACTCAAAACCTTTATAGAGGATTCCTAACATTTGACATTTGTTTAATGTCGTACAGAGCCATAAACATTTCATATTACATTGTATCTCTTTGCATTATAGCTTTAGCCTGTAGCGTACCTATAACATACATGTTTACGTGGAACCCTAGATGAGCAAGATTGCGTGCGCTCTAGGTTGCTTGTTATAATGGTGCTACAATTTAGTAACACTACTCTCAAATCACACGTGGATTGGCATAAATTCTTGGCTTTGAAATATGTTTTTAATTGAATTTACAAAATATTAACAAATATGTTTCATTATATATTCTTTATTAAATTTTGTTACAGTGGTTATTGAAACCATTTAAAATTTTGTTAGATTATAATGGTTTTTTTTATAATATATTTTAATGATATTTTGTATTATAAAGATATTTTATTGAATTTTGTTAAAATGGTTATTGAAATAATTCAAAGTTTTGTTAGATTATAATAGTTAAAATTTTGTTAGATTATAATGGTTTTTTAATGATATATTTTAATGATATTTTGTATTATAAGGATATTTTATTGAATTTTGTTAGAGTGGTTATTGAAATAATTCAAAGTTTTGTTAGATTATAATAGTTATTTGTGTATAATTTTAATGATATTATTTTATTTTTATATTTTTTAAATGATTTTGTTTTGATTGTTAATGTTATTTTTTTTTAATATAAGATTTTATTAGAATAAAATTGTATAGGAGATTATTTTTAATGTATCTTTAGATAGGATAGTTTGTTGAATTTTGTTATAGTGCTTATTAAAACAATTTAAAGTTTTGTTAGATTATAATTGTTTTTTTTATAATATATTTTAATCATATTTTGTATTATACACAGATATTTTATTGAATTTTGTTAGATTATAATGGTTATTTGTGTATTTTAATGTTATTATTTTGTTTTTATATTTTTTAAATGGTTTTATTTTAATGGTTAATGTTATTTTTTTTTAATATAAGATTTACTTAGAATAAGATTGTATAAGAGATTTTTTTAATGTATATTTATATTAACAAATAAGTTTCATTATAATTGTATATATATAAGATATGATAGTTTGTTGAATTTTGTTATAGACAATTTGAAGTTGTATTAGATTATAATTGTTTTTTTTATAATATATTTTAATGATATTTAGAGAGATATTTTATTGAATTTTGTTAGAGTGGTTATTGAAATAATTAAAGTTTTGTTAGATTATAATGGTTATTTGTGTATTTTAATGTTATTACTTTATTTTTGTAATTTTTAAATGGTTGTGTTTTAATGGTTAATGTTATTTTTTTTTAATATAAGATTTAATTAGAATAAGATTGTATAGGATATTTTTTTAATGTATATTTAGATTGTATGTTTTAGTATGCTGACCATAGGTTATTCATTCAAAGTCTTGTGTAGAATGTTTGCAAAGGACCATTTCGAAAAATTGCGTGGAAACAATTTTCTAACTCGGTATCTTGACACATGTGCCTTTTGTTGTAACCGGGAACTGGGACGACGTTGCGCTAGTAATAGGTGGAGGGAGGTAACTCCGAGCGAAGCCCTCCTAGTACGCCCCAAGTTGGGTGGTTGACCGTGTATACACAAGGTTTTTAAAGTTGTCTAACGAGGGACCCCCCTTTGTTAACACTCTATTCAAGCAAACTAGGAGTTAGTATCTCTTACCTTATTATAACACCCA